>CM059341.1:6725446-6777713 GCA_030340685.1 Protosalanx chinensis | reverse complement strand
GAAGAGAGAAAGAGAGAAAGAGAAAGAGAGAGAAAGAGAGAGAGAAAGAGAGAGAGAAAGAGAGAGAAAAGAGTGGAGAAAGAGATAGAGAAAGAGAAAGAGGGGGAAGAGAGAGAGATGGAGAGGGAGAGAAAGAGAGGGGACCAGGCAGGGAGCTGGAATAGTTTGACCTTATTTGGAGCTGTTTCCTAAAACCTTATTTTATCCCTCCCGCAAACACAGAGGCAGACATATCTAGTAACCTCCACATTTCTGCTGACTACATGAATCCTGTCAGAGCGCCTATCTGGATGCAGCACAACTCACAAATACAAAGCTGCCGTTTCCTCTGTGGTTGAAAACAAGAAGCTAAACGCACATGATGTTGAAGAAACCAAGTGAGCAGCTGGTATAGAAATAACTTCCTCTAGATAAACGCAGAGAGGAGCCTAACATCAAACCTATATAAACACAAGCTCTGACCAACACCATTTATTATTCTCATCGATAATATAAAATCGTTAACATCTGAAATGTTTTAAAACTACGTTGACGCGCAAGTGAAAAGACACACGATGCAAGTCGACATGCACAAACACACACACACACACAGTGTGCAGTTGTGTGTCCTGTTAACAAACAGACCCAGGCAGAAACTGTTGATATTATACACACACACACACACACACACACCAGCTGCCTCCTCTCGAGGAGCTGTTAAGGTGACCCAAGGTGACTCAGACTAGGGTGAGGAGGAGAATCTAACTGAATATGGTGTGGAACAGTCAGCATCATAAACCAACACCGGATAGAACATGTGTGTGTGTGTGTGTGTGTGTGTGAGAGAGAGAGAGAGAGCACCAGGTCTTAAGTGTGTCAGGAAATAGCAGATTAAATATTGACACCGGCACAGTGACTCAACAGAACCCTTCCTCTTCACTCCACTCATCCTTCCCCCACCCACTCATCCTTCCCCCACCCACTCATCCTTCCCCACCCACTCATCCTTCCCCCCCACCGCACTCATCCTTCCCCCACCCACTCATCCTTCCCCCCACCCACTCATCCCCACCCCCACCCACTCATCCCCACCCCCACCCACTCATCCTTCCCCCACCCACTCATCCTTCCCCCACCCACTCATCCTTCCCCCACCCACCATCCCCACCCCCACCCAGTTCCAAGAGTACAGACCACAGGTTGTTATTTTGGAAGGGGGGGGGGGGGGGGGGGGGGAGCGGTATCTGCAGACTTGGGCAGAATGTATTTATCTGGTGACTAACTGGTCTTTTTAAGAGATCGGATCTAACTGTGATGTTCTGCAAAGAGAGGAGTGACGGAGGGAGGAGAGGAGAGAGAGAAAGAGGTAGAGAGGGAGGAGAGAGAGAATTATGGGACAAGAGAGAACCAGGGGGTGGCACAGAGAGAACCATGCGTGTGAGACACACGGCTGTGCGTACACGCATCGAACAAGCGCCGGTGACAACCAGCAACGTGACAGAGCGAAGGCGGGCCTCTTATCTAATCGCTGAGCGTGTGCAGATAGTGAGCGATGAAGGAGGGCTCACCTGTACTCTGGGATCTTCTCAGCCAGGCCAAAGTCCCCCACCACAGCCGACCACACACCCCCCTCCCAGCGCACCAGGCAGTTCTACAGAGAGAAGCCAGGTCATCTGTTAACGCTGGTGCGCGTGTGTGTGTGTGTGTGTGTGACAGTACAGATCTGAAGTCACATTCAAAATGCAAGTGAGATAGGTGTTGTGTGTGTCAGAGGAGTGAGTGTCCCCTACCTTGGAGGTGAGGTCCCTGTGGAAGATGCCCTTGCTGTGGAGGTACTGGAGGCCCCTGGAGACGTCCAGGGCCAGGGCTTCCCTGGAGGCCCAGGACAGGTAGTCGTCACTGGCCAGTAGCTGCTCCAGGTTCCCCCCGTTGATGTACTGAAACCACAGCACACGTCAACCACAGCACATATCCATCCAACAGGGTGTTAAAGCCAAGTATTCCTCCAGGCATATATTTGACATTTAAGTCATAGAAATCACGGTTGCTATCCAATAACTGAGGTCAAGGTTACGTCTTACCAAGTCTTTTGATAGTCTTTTAGGTGTCTATCAAAAGACTTGGTAAGACGTAACCTTGCCCTCAGTTATTGGAAGAATACCATAGATTGCAGCCATGACAACGATAACTGTTGATCTAAGCAAGTCACCAAGGTTTCCCCACCCAACATGTAACCATGACAACTTTCAGTGATTCATGCAAGGGGAAGCTGTCAGGTGAAGCTGTGCGCGATCTGTCCCCCCCCCCCCCCTCCCCACACACACACGTCCTGATACCGCCTTCCTACCTCTGTCAGCGCGTGGAGCTGCCCCTCGTGAACACACACTCCAACAAACCTGAGAGACAGAGACACACACAGAGAGCCTCAACATGAGAGAGAGAGAGAGAGAGAGAGAGAGAGAGAGAGAGAGAGAGAGAGAGAGAGAGAGAGAGAGAGAGAGAGAGAGAGAGAGAGAGAGAGAGAGGAGAGAGAGAGAGAGAGAGAGAGAGAGAGAGAGAGAGAGAGAGAGAGAGAGAGAGAGAGAGAGAGAGAGGCAGAGAGACGGAGAGAGAGAAGAGAGAGAGAGAGAGAGAGACAGACAGACACAGAGAGAGAGACAGACAGAGAGAGACAGACAGAAAGACAGAGGGACAGACCGACAGACACCCACCTGAGGATGTTGGGATGTCTGAGCCGGTTCATGAGCTGCACCTCCCTCAACATGTTGGCTCTGTTACTGAGCATGGTGTTCATCTTCAGGGCCATCACCTGTCCTGTGCTCCTGTGCTGCACCTGCACACACACACACCACCACAGGACCATGCACCGTTAGGCTGTGTGTGTGTTAAAAGAACGTGTATGTGTGTGTTGTTTGATGGTAGTGACAGACAGGAAGTTTGCACAAGCATGTGTGCATATCCTGGATGTAAAGGGTCTATGCAATGTGAATATGGGTGCTTGTGGGCGTTTATATACGTGTCCACTGTGTGTGTGTGTCAGGTCCAGTGTTACAGGTGATGTCACTACTGTGTTCAGGATGTAAACAGGCCAGTAGTTCAGAGCAAGTGAACAGAGCTGCAGTTAGAGAAAGGCTAACATCAACATCACACACACACACGCTAAAGCAGTGATACATTAAGCTAATGTTCTCCTGTTGACGTTAACAGCATGGCTTACACAGCAGACTGAGAGGAGCTGGGAGGACACAGTGGTGTCTGCAGTAAGAGCTCCCATCAGGGCTGCACACACACACACCAGCTCCACCCATCTTACTGAAACACATTCTCCCTGACAGGACACACACACACACACACACAGAGAGAGAGGGTCAGGTCTGAGCCAGCTGTTGAGCTAGCAGACTGGGTAGAGGTGAGTGTGTGTGTGTGTGTGTGTGCAGTCTGGACGCTTGCTTTGTGTCGTCCACCTGCAGAATTTCACCTCAAACCAACAAGCGGCCCCTCATCCCAAACTCAGGTTACAAGCCAGGACCCGCAAGCTAAAACGGGAGCTCATATCACAATGACAAGACTGTGTGAGAGACAGAGACAGAGAGAGAGAGAGAGAGAGACAGAGAGAAAGAGACAGAGACAGAGACAGAGAGAGACACACAGAGAGAGAGAGACAGAGAGAGACACACAGAGAGAGAGAGACAGAGAGAGACACAGAGAGAGAGAGAGAGAGAGAGACAGAGAGATACAGAGATAGAGAGAGAGAGAGCACCTGGATCATAAGTAAAGAGTGTAATGTTCTCACACACACACACACACACCTCAACTCAACTGGGGCTAATAAAGATAGCAAATTACCCTGACTGGCTTAGATCACAGGAAGACTCCCTGACTCACAAGAGGAAGAAAAGTGCTGTTTAGAGCAGAGAGAGAGAGAGAAAAGAGAGAGAGAGAGAGAGAGAGAGAGAAAAGTGTTGCTAGGAGCAGTGGAAAGGTCATCAATAGAATGAACATGTGCAGCGGTGTCTGTTATTGGCCGAGGGGCCAAAGAGAGAGAGAGAGAGAGAGAGAGAGAGAGAGAGAGAGAGAGAGAGAAAGACAGAGTGATTGATAGAGAGAGACAGAACCAAAACAAAAACAGGAAGGGCAGAGAAGCACCACAGTGTCATTAGAAGAGGAGTTCTGGGGGAAACCAAACACATGCAGCACTCCAAGGCAGACGAACAGCAGGCCAGCACCCTGAACCACCCGCATCTCGGGTGTGCTTGGTCTGACTGCGGGCTCGCCCCCACGGTGACCCATGGCTCAATTTCAACACACTCAAGATGAGGAGGAGCTTAGACAATCTGCCCTAAAACGATGACCCTGGGGCAAGAGAGAGTGGCCACACAGGTTACATGAGGAGGAAGAGGAGGAGGAAGAGGAGCTGGGGCAGTAAGGTCATGTCCATCAACAGGGAGGTCCTTATCCCCCACCAATCTGGGACCCACTGAATAGTACATGACCCACCGTCTAGACAGCAAACACACACACACACACACACACACACACACAACTTAGCGTGTTGCACAACACCAGGCACGGAGCTGCTGTCCGCACAGCCCTAACACACTCAAAAAACACACAGAGGCTGCAGCAATCCTTACGCAACAGCAGTTCAAATCCCTTTGTGTGTGTGTGTGTGTGTGTGTGTGTTGTTGAGCGTGGGGCTCGCGATGACAAGTATGAACATGTGGGGTTAATGGCATCAAATGAAGCCTTCCTCTGCTCCACAGCTAAAACATTTTCCACTGGCCCGCTCCCCCACACACACACACACACACACACACACACACCTCCTGCTTCACTCCTGACACACACACACACGCACACACGCACCTCCTTCACCACCTGAGATGTTTATTTACTTACAGACTGTGGAGGGAGGGGTCTGGAGGTTGGGTGTTAGCTGTGGATAACAAGCTCCTCTCACACACTTACACACACACACACACACACACACACAACAGGACAACACCTACCTACCAGGTACATACAGTGAGGGAACTGGGTTCAGTGTTCACACATGGAGCTCTGCTTGACTGGCCTGTGCTCATAACACTAACAAACAGGGTATGCACACACACACACACACACACGGGCACACACACACACACACACACTTGACTGACAGTGGAGCAAGCCCTGACTAGAGAATAAGAATAGTGGAGATGGAAAACAACTGAAGCTCTGGAGCTTCAAGTCAAAACTGGCAGTCCATTCCACGCTGCCACGACACCAGCCAATGAAAACACACACACATATTTTCAGCCAATAATCACATGGGGATTGAGTCTTAATCCTTCTCTTTGTAACCAACCATAAGCACACGGGTGTTAGTTGATGATGTATATGTGCACGTGTGTGTGTGTTGTCTCCTGAGGCTGATGCTTCCAGCAGGCCTGACAGATCTCTACTCCGGGGTGTCCTGCCTCCCACACATGACAAGTCAGTAATTCAACCACTGTCACCAAGGAAACAGACCCCACAAGCTGCACCGGCCAGTTCCAGCCAGTCAGGAAGGTCCCCCCTCTGTCATGGCCTCTGTCATGGCCTCTGTCATGGCCTCTGTCATGGCCTCTGTCATGGCCTCTGTCATGGCCTCTTTCATGGCTGGGTGAGGTGTTCTCCAACAGATCTTCCTCACACCTGAGCCATACCCCTCACTGAAGAGTACCTTCCACAACCAGTGCCACAACTGGGACAGCCAGTGTGTGTGTGTGTGTGTGTCAATTACTAACATGACTCATTACTTTGTTTGACTTCACCTGATTTCAACAGTCGTGACATTGGCAAACGCCAATGATACATTGTTTTCGTAAACAGCCATTAGCATCGCTCAAAACACAACCTAGCAGAGACACTGATATATCTACACACACACGCACACACGCACGCGCACACACACACACACCCCTCCTAGGTGTGGCTAGGTACCAAGTGTTCTTGATCAGCAGATGGGTTTTCACATCACAAGAATAGAGAATAATTCCCTCCCATGTTCTTGGGAACACTAGAACAATGAGCATGTTTATTAGTGTGTGTGTGAGAGAGAGAGAGAGACAGAGAGAGAGAGACAGAGAGAGAGAGAGAGAGAGAGAGAAAAACAAAGACCAAGATTCCTACAGTCTAGTGGGCAGTTTGAAGGGATTGAAGAGAGACAAGACAGTGAGAGACAGACAGACAGCGAGAGAGAGACAGACAGAGAGAGACAGACAGAGAGAGAGAGAGACAGACACAGAGAGACAGACAGAGAGAGAGAGAAGAGAGTGAGTGAAAGAACTAAAGGACATAAGAGGCACCTGAGTCAAGGAGACCTGCTGTCTTTAAAGAATATCAAAGATTTAAAAAAAGAACAAACAAAAAAAAAGAAGAAAGAAAATAGGCACCTGAAGGATTTGTCCTGACACGCACGCTCCACTCCTCTGCAGTTGCACAATAGTATTGAATGCATGCTTAAGAGTTTGTCTCCTGGCCAACTGTCTACCTGGCCAACATCCCATATCAATTCCTCTAACTGGCTGCCTGTCTCCTGGATCGCTGGCTGCCTGTCTCCTGGATGAGACAGGCAGTCATCCAGTGCTGGATGACGTGCTGACTGAGCACGATCCTTCATCGATCTGTTGTGAAGGGAGAGTGGAGGAACTGACTACAACAGAGAAGACCCAGAGGCCCAGTGCCAGGGACTCTGGGCTGGCTGGCTGGCTGGCTGGATGGCTGGCTGGCTGACTGGCTGGCTACACAGGAACATCAGAGCCTCAGAGAGGGAGAGAAATAAACAATTACCGGAGACGCCAATGAGACATTAACAAGACGTGCTTCAATGTGTATGTCTGCACAGGTTCTATGGCCTGCATGCGTGGGAGAGAGTGGGGGAAGGGGGGAGAGACAGAGGGGGAGGGGGGGAGAGACAGAGGGGGAAGTCAGAAAGACAAAAAGAGGGAAAGAGATGAAAGGGGGAGTGAGAGAGAGAAGGAAGGAGTAAGAGGGAAATTCTCCTTGCCCAGCCCAGTCACATTGGTACCATTACCACAACGTCCTGTGAAGCTCTCTCTTGTAAGTCGCTTTGGATAAAAGTGTCTCTGCTAAATGAATAAATGTAAATGTCCTAAACTGAAGAGCTGAACTCGAGACGTCTTTGTAAGAAATTTGCATTCATATTGAATTATCAAAGGGCGAGTTGTTCAATCAATGCCTGGCATCTTTACAGCCTGTAAACACAGGGTCATTTGCATGTTCATTGCCCATTCAAAGGGCACAGGTTGGCTATGTGTCTATAAAGACACCCACAGTGATAGTTCTTCTCTGCACTCTTATCGACCCGTCCACAAAGAAAATATTTGACCTTTGATGACATAGCAAAGCCCCTGACCCAAGTTCCAGAAAGACATAGAGGAGAAGTATGAGTCTGCAGTATGAGACATCACATCCACAGAAGGCTGTGACATGCAGGTCACCTAGGAAACGCTCACAGGTCACCTAGGAAACGCTCACAGGTCACCTAGGAAACGCTCAGAGGTCACCTGAACACTGTTCAAGAACATGTGTGGAAGACTCGAAGCACACTAGTATGGTGATGAGGTCAGCATGGTGTCATCATCATCATCATCATCATCATCATCTCCATAGTTACCCCATTCTCATGCAATGCTTTCTATGGTATTACTGCTATTCTGTCATTTTACAGCAACCCCACAGCATCATAGCTCCTGAGGCCTACCATGTCTTCTGTAATGGTTTAGAGCAGGGGTCTCCAATCCTGGTCCTCCAGGGCCGCTGTCCTGAAGGTTTGAGATGTTTCCCTGCTCCAGCACACCTCCACAGAGCTTGATAATGACCCTTCATTAGAATCAGGTGTTCCGGAGCAGGGAAACATCTAGAATCTTCAGGACAGCGGTCCTCGAGGACCAGGATTGGAGACCCATGGTGGCTTAGATGGTAAACAGACCACATTGCAGGCTGGGATCTGTCCTTCTCAGAGTTCAGAGTTGAGTCATGTTTCATTCTAAACGGGTCTAAGATGATTACTCGGATATGTCACAGCGATTGGTCGACTGTATGTCAATAAAATGAACCGGGGATCTCTGTCTCACCTTGAACACCTCCGAGAAGAACCCTGAGCCGATCTTCTCGCATGTGAAGTCGTCGATGCGAGCCAGACTGGACACGGCGCTGCGCAGCGCCCGGTAGGACGAGGGTCTGATCCGGTTCTGCCCATGGGCGCTGTGGATAGGGGGCTCCAGGGCCTCCTGGTTCGGTTCGACCCGCTCCATCGCGAATATCCCGGGAGGAGGGGGGGAGGGGGACGGGACTAGTGCGCAGTTTGGGATCCAACCCGTCTGTTTACATGTTCTTCCGTCAGAAGCGGAGTCCGGGAGAAACAAATTGGCTTCACAATATTAATATTTAGTTGCAAACACCGCGTAAAGAGGCCGAGTGAATCCGAGACTCTTCCAGGTTTTCCTCAACTTACGGATTTCCAACACTTGCTGCCTACATGCTTCAGAGAGACTGGAAGCTGGGCTGGAAGCTATTCCTCCAGCAGCAGAAACTGCGCAGTCTGCTTCTATCTTGGCAACATTTGCAGTCAGTTTCCTCCGTGTGTTCGGGGCAATGCAGGCTGGAAAACACTCCTCTCCGTCACCACCTCTCCAGCCTGGCAAACCAGCACTGTCCTTAAAAACGAAAATAGTCATTTTGACGTAAATGCATAAATTAATTGTACTCTTGTTTTTATGAATGGTTATTGCTGCCTGCTTTGATATGAACCACTGAGCCAGAAAATATTTGATCGTTGTTATTTTTTAACCACACTTTGCACAGAGAGGCTGTTTGAAACAGATCAAAATATACGGTTTCACAAACCAGATCTTCTGATTGCTCAACTCAATTGATCACTGATAAACGAGACCACGTAAACCGGCAAATAAGTTCCGCAGTGGTAGAATCACCCAAGGAACACGCTCCCTCCGGTTTATAGTCCAGCGTGACTTTCAACCAGCTCAGCCTGATGCGGGTCATTCATTATAAATGACAGGCTGTTCTATTTGCCTGTCACTAAATTCTGCTTTAACTGTTATAGCACCCAGGTTGACCTACTCTTACGTGTTTTAGACTGTATAGGATCTATATTTTGGGGGGTTAAAATAATACAACAATTATAAATTGTGCCTTCAATGGATGCGTGACTTACCCAGCCTTACAGGTACGGCGGTGTCTTCAGCCCTGGCAGAGTCTAGTGTCTGGTTACAGAGGCTTTATTTGACTAATGAATCAGGCTTGTCGATCTCCTCCCGCCGCCACACTGTGCTCGGTTTCGTTTTCTGGCCGCGATCCCCGGGCTGCCATAAGAAAACAGTGAGACTCTTCAAAGCCGCGTGCCCATTGGAGGAAGATATGTGGGCGGGGCCGCACATGCACGCCCGCCATACTTCACCTGCGGCGCTGTTTAATGAAGCGTGTCTGATCTAACCTTCACTGGATAAACTCCCTACCAGTATCAGCCGTTGCAGAATGTGCACTTTTAAATCGTATTTAGTTTGTATTTGTATGGAGTTAGTATTTGGCTTCGATAATGAATTATTTCAGCAGTTTGGCTGTGACATGGTGAGAAACACAGCGCTACAGTGTGCGGTTCAAATAAACTGTAATGAGTTGTTTCTTTACAGTGTAGCACCACTTCTCACCACACGTAGACATGCTTCAGATTATGACACAGTGTGGGAACATTCCATCATGCAACGCTTTGAGCTTCTGCTACTAGATTTAGTCATTTTGCAGAGGCATCTTATCCAGAGCGACCAGAGCTGCAAGTACAGGGACATTCACCAGAGCCAAGAAGGGTGAAGTGCCTTGCCCAAGGTCACAACGTAATTTTGTTTGTTGGCACAGCAGGGTATCTGATTACTAACCCGATTCCCTAACCGCTAAACCACCTGACTCCCAATAACCTCCAGTCTGACTAACACATGAACCCAGTCTGCAATAGATGAACCCGGAAGACAATCCCAGCAGTCACGCTGCTGACACCGATAATGACATGCATCCCATGTATTATTTAGAGTTTCTACTCACTTATTTATAAAGACTAAAACTTTGTATTTGTTTGACTAGTCAGACTGAAGAGGTGACCTATAAGACCTTCTGTTCACACAAAATTGCCTTATTAATTGAATATAGGCTATAGATCAATACTTTATTTTATGTAGGCCATACACCCTCTCAGACTGAATGTCAGTTAATAACGCCCAGAGCAATATTTCATGAACAATGGACCTTCAAAGAAGCCAAGGGTCAGATCTTGAGAGAGTGCATGCACGCATCACATGTCATTATAACCATCCTATACCTTCTGCAGCCTGGAGCTAATTAGCGGCCTCCTGCAGGTGCTAACGATCCTCCTTCTCCCCCACATCCACATCACTTCCCCCTCATGGACCTGGCCCACGATTGAGCTTCTGCGAGGTCGCGGGGGGCTCAAATTGGTTTTCGGAGCTCACCAGCTGTTCAATGGGCCCGCGCCCCCTAGGGAATCGGACAGAGGAAGGGGACACCACATGCTCCTCTGTGCACCCCCCCCCCCCCCCTCCCCCCTCTCCTCAACCCTGGAAGCCTGCTGCTGAAGCGTGCTTGGACACGGCGCTCCCCAGGGTACAGACACAGCACTCTGGAGGGTAACAAAGGGACTGGGCACAAGCTCAAGTGGATGAAAAAGAATTCTGTTTTTTCGATCCGTCGGGGATCCTTAAGTAAATTAGACTCCATTTGGAAATGACTGAATCCCTTTGCTTCGAGGTGCGATACAATTAGAGGAATTAAAGTCATTTTAATGCGATGGATTGGGATAAAGTCTGGAAGCACTCACATCTAATGCCATGACAGATGCCTCTGACTGACTACAATGAACATTATATAAGCCATAGCGAAGAGACAATAACAAATATAGTTTTGTGTACTTAAAAATGGTTTGAATCTAAATTGGCCATCTAATAATAGATACAATACTAAATAGGGGTGAGAAGGAGAGAGAAATACACAGTATTCCCTCCCCAGGTGTGTGTATGTGTTGTGTGTGTGGCGTGTGTGGCGTGTGTGTTGTGTGTCAGATCCATATCTTAATACCCTCAGGATCTGACTCTGCAAAGACCCATCTGCCTTTTAAAACATCAATTTCAACACGTCAATAAATGTTACGCACAGCATCGTCCTTTTCATTTCGGAATGCTTAACAGACACAGTCCATTAAAGCTCTGTGTGATGAGGCCCACCCCCCTGCTGGGTTCATACACTGACACACAACAGCTCAGTCAGGTTTCATGACAACCACCAATCCTCTGCCTGTCCTTACAAGCCCCACGGTTGCCTTGACAATCCTGCACGAGAGAGTGAGAGAGAGAGAGAGAGGAAAAGAGAGAGAGAGAGAGAGAGAGAGGAAAAGAGAGAGAGAGAGAGAGTGAAAGAGAGAGAGAGAGGGAGGGAAAGAGAGAGAGAGAGAGAGAGAGGGAAAGAGAGAGAGAGAGAGGACAGCGGGTGTTTCCTTAAGGAGAAGAACTCAGGACAGCTGATTTGATGGTTTGAATTGTGGCTTAGGGATTGGTTAGTTTAAACACAAGTTTGGGGGACGTCCTATGGGGTTTTATAGATGCTTGATGGGTTGAATGGGAAACACAAAATTGTACAGGTTGCCAGTGTAGTGAAAGGTTGTGTACTATAAGTGTGTACTCAAGTGCTGATGAACAGACTTTTGTGAATTTAAAAAGAAGTGAAAAAAAACAAACATGCATTCACACAAACTTGCTGTATCCTGTAAAAATGGTTGGGTGAAACTGGCTAGAAATGCATGAGCAGGGATATGCTGATGAATACAGTAATACAGTAGAATGTTTCTAACCCACTGACCTGCATTGCAGAGGTTGAAGGCCTAAGACGTGATCCGCATTTATGATGGAGCTCTGATGGCCCATGCAGAGCAATCCTGCCACCTAGTGTTAAACATAAGTTCACACTTATTGAATACATGAAGCAATTGCAGGTTAGAAAATAGGTTTCCGGAAAGTTTTATAAAAGGTTAAGACTATGAATATGACTTTATACCTTTTATACCACATAGCTAGGACATGGAATCAATGACGTTCACTTCAGATTGAGATAAACATGCTTAGGACATGCTTATGTTCATATATACGCTTTTGCTACATACAAACGTTTACATTTGTATGTAGAGATTTTTAGCCAAACACAATGAATTGAACACAGTCTGATAACTTATAACTTAAGAACTACTTATAGGCTGCGTCAAATGTAAATTATTAACTCCATCTGTGCACAGGACTGAGGGTGCACAGGGTTAAAACGTTAACTATTAACCAATCATAAAAATATATTGATCTCCCACTCCAGACAGATCATGACTTTAACCATGTGACACCAGCGGTGTATCTATTTAAAGAGCGCCTGGTCGTGCATGTTGACATCTTTATATAGGAACTGGTGTGAACTGGGCACAGGCTGGAGAGTTTCGAGCTGTTTTCCCAGAGGAACAGCATGGCGTTCACCGTTCTAGAGCGAGTACAGGCCTGGTTAATCGCAGCGTGTTTGGGAGTACTATTCATGATGTTTAAGTTACTGTCACCGCGGCGATCCGGTCAACCTAGAAAACTCCCACCCGTTACCGATCCCTTATTGACCATGTCTGCGATGAGGCTGGCGGAGAAGATCCGCCGTAGAGAGGTCAGTTTGTGACGTGATCATTAGGGGCCTGTACTACGAATAAAGATTTGGCGTTAACTAGGTAACTTTAGGTTTAACCCAGGGGTGTATGTATTGTGTGAAACCTGAAGTTATCTCGTTAACGTCAAGGCCCCAGGTCTTAACGTCGCTCGGTTAACTGGGCGTTAGACAGGGAAACAACCTTTCGATTCCTCAGTCGTGCATGGGCACACATACGCACGCACGCACACACACACACTGTGTTTTGGTCTCTGAGCAGGTGCTGAGCGTGGAGGTAGTACAGGCCTACATTGACAGGATCCAGGAGATTAACCCCTTGATCAATGCCATGGTGAAGGACAGGTGAGTACAAGTTACACCTCCCTTCTGCTTATGCTCGCCTTACTATTACAGTCCGCTCTCCTACCGTTTCCTAGGTTACCTCCTACCTATCGTTTTTCTCTTTACCTCCCTCCCTCCTCGTCTCCAGGTTCTCAGCTGCCCTGCTGGAGGCAGCCCAGGCAGACAGGCTGGTTGAGGAGGCGACGGGGGGAGAGGAGGACCTGAAGAACACACTGCCTCTGCTGGGGGTCCCCCTCAGTGTCAAAGAGTCCTTCTCCTTGCAAGGTAATGTGCACCCTAAACCCCTGGCCATTCCTCCTGTAAACACACAAGTACACATGCGACACTGCTCATTTCCTTTACCTCTCTTTCGTTCCTCTCTCCTTCATTGTCTCCCCTTCCCTCCTCTCCTCGTTTCCTTCTCATCGCCCCTTCCCTAGGCATGCCCAACTCAACTGGCTTGGTGTCGAGGCAAGGGGTGTTGGCGTCGGTGGACACGCCCCCTGTGGCGTACCTGAAGAGGGCAGGGGCTATCCCCTTAGGCGTGACCAACACCTGCGAACTGTGCATGTGGATGGAGACCAACAACCACCTGTACGGCCTCACCAACAACCCCTACAACCTGGACAGGATTCCAGGGGGAAGCTCAGGTGACCTATGAGGGTGGCTTAATGACAGGATCCTACTGACTACACACCTGACTAACTATACATCTAACTACACAACTGACCAACTATACATATAACTATCCAAATAACTACACAACTAACTTGGACTATTTCTGAGGACTTTGTACCTTTTCGAAGATAAGGATGATCACATCAGGGTCTCCATGCTACTGGTCTGCTGGTTCCTCTGTAGTGAGTCTGTTCCCCCCCCCGGCTGCAGGAGGAGAGGGCAGTCTGCTGGGCGGAGCTGGCTCTGTTATCGGCATGGGCTCAGACATCGGAGGGAGCATCCGCATGCCTTCTTTCTTCAATGGAATATTTGGTCATAAAACAACACCAGGTGATTTTTTGTGTGTGTGTGTTTGTTAGCCAGTCTGTAGGCCCGTGTGTGTGTGTGGTTCTGTGTTGGTTGGCCCATGTGGGGTGTGACATTTCTCTGATGCAATGAAGGAAGTGACAACTAAAATAAAGTAGTTGTTATAAGTTGACTACGTGAATAGAATGAAGAATACGTGGTGTGCTTTATCCAGGGGTGGTTTCTTCTGAACACCAGTGGCCTCCGTCCTCTGGTCTCCATGACGACTACGTCAGCGTAGGGCCCATGTGTCGCTACGCTGAGGACCTACTGCCCATGCTCAGAATCATGGCTGGCCCCAACGTTCACAAGTATATATATTATATACACACACACACACACATTTACTGTGTTCTGTAGACCAGATACTTTTGCATAAGGGATGTATTGGGGAACAAGTCTACACGAAGGTGTTGGTGTAACAGTAGAACAAGAGTTTGTGCGATGACAGTACATCTCATCATTGTGTGTGTGTGTCCAGGCTGTCTCTAACCACGGAGGTGGACTTGAAGAAACTGAAGATCTTCACCATCCCTCATGATGGTGGTTCTCTACTGGTGGATCCTGTGGACCAACAGCTCATTCAGGCCCAGAAAAAGGGGAGTGTCTCTCTGTCTCTCACACACACACACACAGCCATGCAGATAGACACACACACACACACACCTTTCTCTGTCTCTGAATCCCCTGTGAGCCAGGAAGTGTGGTTCTAAGGAAGTGTGTACAGGTGGTGGAGCGTGTGGAGGCTGACCTGGGGGTCAGAGTTCAGGAGGTGCAGCTGGACGGCCTCAAGTACTCCTTCCAGATCTGGAACACTTTCATGAACCTGCCTGACCACCAGGGCAAGGTGAGGCTCCCACCTCCACAGAGAGGAAGGACGGAAAGACCTAGAATCAGGATGTTACGTTAGCTACCGTATGGATGAGAGTGGAGAATGACACTTGGGTGGGTCAAAGTACAGGATGCGGTGGAGTATTTATGCCATGATGGTTACGTGTGTGTGTGTGTGTTAGCCTCCCCAACCTTTTGCAGAGCAGATGGGGGAACCAGGGAACCCAGCGCAGCCTGTGTGGGAGCTTCTGAAGAGGATGGTGGGAAGGTCGGCTCACACCATGGCTGCTATTGGTAACCGGACATGGAGGACGAATGAATGATGTTAAGACAAGTGAGCCACCTACAGCAGTGGGGGGTTAATGTCTGTTCGTGTCTTCAGGTCTGGGTCTGGTGGAGATGACCCGTTCTGAAGCGTCTCCCTTCATCCTTGAGCAGAAGGAGCAGCTTCAGAAGGAGGTGGAGGAGCTCCTGGGGGCAGATGGGGTCCTGCTCTACCCCAGCCACCCCCGCCTGGCCCCCGAACACCACCACGCTCTCTTCACCCCCTTCAACTTCTCCTATACTGGTGAGACAGGAGGATTACGCAATGAAAGTAGCTAGTCAATAATACTAGAACACAGTTGATTGATTCCAGAACACAACCCCCCCCACCCCCCAACCTGTTTTTACCTCTCCAGGTATCATGAACATCTTGGGCCTCCCTGTGACCCAGTGTCCTCTGGGGCTGAGTGAGGAAGGACTCCCCCTGGGAGTGCAGCTGGTGGCTGGGAAGGGGCAAGACCGGCTACCCCTGGCTATGGCCCTGTACCTGGAGGAAGCCTTTGGCGGCTGGAGGGACCCTGGTGCCTCTTGAGCTCGGGGTGGGCCTCCTTATGCCACACCTCTTCTCCAGCCTGGCTGGAGGACTAAACCATGCCTATTGATTTTCAAATTAAATCGTTTGTTTCTGAAGGAAAAAGGAAATTGTGCTCGTTCACACCTGGTCCTGTGGTTGAAGACCTCAGCAATAATACGTTTCAGTATAGTTGGCTTTTTGCACACAATTAAAGTATTTTTTGCATCACGTGACTGTTTCACTCCTTCCTGAATCACTAAATGACACATGGAATGTATTACCTGCAGTTCTGCTGTTCAAAACGCCTAAACTTGAAGAAAAGGTCAATTCATAAACCTTGTCCTCGTAAAAAGTCTGTGGGGGCCAATTTAAAAAGAAACTTCTCCTGATTTGGACCTTTATACAGGGTATCTGAGGGAGAGTCAGCCATGTCAGTAAGCACATCTGAGTCTCACCATGTCCTGTTCACCCCACCCTTCTCAATGGAAGGATTTTAACTTAAAAACCAAACCTTTCTAGAACATTCCCAAATCATGAAAGTCACATTATACTTTTTACGTTCATCTTTTTTTAATTTGTCCACACCATCCATCTATTTCTGTTTTCTCAACAAGGAGGAGGAGAAAGAGCTGCAAAAATGCCACATTCAAACATTCCTGCGTTGAATTAACAGGCAAGTCTTTAACCTTGTCATGTTTACACCGGACACACAGCTCTCTGTGGGATAACGCGTGATAGGACCCGGAGGGTCTCATGTCTGCTAAAAGACCGAGAGGAAGAGGAGAGAAAAACGCTCTTCTTCCAGTCATTAAACCCCCACCCCTCCGCTTCACCACAAAACATTCAGAAATCTGACGGGGATGTTGTTGTTTTGTAACACAACGGTAAACGTAAAAAAAAACTACAACAAACAAACAAACGAAAACAAAGAGAAGAGAGTTTTGGTAGTCTTGAAGGACCCTGCCTTTTGGCAACACAGAGGCACAAAGAACTACAAGTCCCACAGCTTCTCAAGAGCTGGATTTGGCCCACGTGTAAATGTGTGTGTACACAATGTACATACAGAGTTGAAAGAGTGTATCTGTGAGCATGAACATATGTGTGTGTGTGTGTGTGTAGTAAGTCCTCAGCCCTGTCCTCAGGACACATTGGTGATGGGTTTGTACTTCTTGAGCCTGGTCCACTGGCCTGTGGTGTAATTCATCTCGAACACTGTGTCCACCAGCATGGTGGTGCTGCCTGTGCCATCTGCCTTGGGGAGGACCTCCGTGTGCTCGCTCAGCTTGATCTGGATGATGTCCCCCTGCTCCGGGCACGGGTTCTCTGGGGAGGGGAGGGGAGGTCAGTGTCATTTACCACCATCCAAGGTCACAGGTTAGGTCAAGTTGTTACTTGGTTCTTTCAGACAGGCAGCAGGGTTCTCCTGTGAGCCAGGAGGGGTGTCGTACCTCTGGATCCAGCCATGAAGCCCAGGATGAGCGCCTTCTCTGGTCTCGTCACCTTGTTGGCCGTCTTGAACATCTCCTGGGCTGCGTACATCTGATCTCTCTGGAGGGATGAACACACGCACATGTAGACGGACAGGGACGAAGAGAATAAGAGAGAGAGCATGAGAGAGGGGTTCCACATTCATCAGCAGAACAGGCTTCTTCAATGAGCCATCTGATGAAGGACGTGCAGGAACAGCGACCAGGAACCCACCGTGAGCGACAGGTTCTTCTTGGGCTGGGGCTGCTGGGGCGTGGGCGTGGGGGCGGGCTGCGGCGTGCTGGGGGGCTGGGCGGGAGTCTCTGGCTGGGTGGCGGTGGCGGCCGCTGGGGGTCCGTTGCTGGCCGGGGTGCTGGCCGGCGTGCTGGGGGAGGTGGGTGCGGCCGGGCTGGCCGTGCTGGCGTTGTACATGGGCGTCCGCTGCTTGAACTGGTTGGGGAGGGTGGCGGTGCCCGCGCCGGGCGTGGCCGACTCCTCAGGCTGCCGACCCAGCTGGAGGGCGTCTCGGCCTGACCCGCCCGCGTTGGCTGGAGGAGGAGGAACCAAGGAAACCAGCCGTGAAACCAGCCGACAAACACAACGTCACAAACCATGAAGAAACTGGGCAACATGACCAGGAAACAGCCAGAAAACAGTCCTACAAAGAATCACATCCTGTTGAATCACCAAGAGCTATGACTGACTGATACTGACACACACACACACACAGTGTCGCCCCCCTCACCTGGCTGTGCCTCTGAGCTGGGAATGTAGGAGGACGAGGGGACCATGCTGGGGGTGGCAGGCAGGTAGCTGGTGGAGGGGAGGGCGCTCTCGTTGTTCAATGCCCCCAGTTTCTGCAACACACAAAAGGGATATGAGAATGAACTTATGTGAACTGAGAGAGAGGGAAGGTGGGACAAGAAGAGACATAAAGTGTGAGTGTGTATGTGTACCTGTGTGTGTGTTTGTACCTGTGTGTGTGTGTGTGTGTACCTGTGTAGACACCAGTCCAGCAGCGTAGTCTGGAGTAGCGTTCTCCACCACCGCTGCCTCCTCTTTAGCTGCCTTCTCCCCAGCCTCTGTTTCTGCAGGACAGCAGCACACACACACACTGAACACCTGCTGTAGGTATCAACATCAGCAGACACAGAGGAGGGAGCGGGGAGAGAGAGAGGGGGAGAGAGATAGTGGAGAACAGCAGTCCTTTTACCCATAGTCTTCCTTCTCCTCTTTGCTTCTCTGCCAGCTCCGACCATGTCCAGCTCTTTGATGTCCAACAACTACAAGACAAGAGATGGAAATCAAGTTAGTATGAATCTGCAGTTCTGTGGTCCAGCAGGGTTGGGGGGGGGGGGGGAACCTGTCTTCACGTTAGAAATGACGTAGCAGAACGTGACGCAGCCGTGGTTACCTTGACGCCCCTCTCCTTGCGCAGCGGAGTGCGTGCGGGGGCGATGGGGGTGCGGTTGCTGGGGGGACTGAACATGCTGGGGGTGGTAGGGCTGCGGAAGGGGGCTTTGGGGATCCCCTTGAGGGGTGCTGGAAGAGAAACAGGTGTTTAAAAACATCTCAAATTATCCATACGGACACACTCAAATTAATAGGTGGTGAGTGTGTTTCTCCATTTAGATGTATGTGTGTGTGTGTGTGCGTTATAGTGAGTGTTGGGAGTGTGTTTTTCTGCATGTACATGCGTGTGTTTAACGTGTGCGTGTCAGACTCACTGGTGGTGTCTAACTTCTTGACCAGACCTCGACCCTTAGCGTGGAAAGGTACTCCAGCCGTCTTTTTGAGCTGCTGGGCCGTTTCTGTGGCTGCAGACAGGAAGAGAGAAGATGTGAACAGGACTGCTACAGCACTACACACACCTACTACAGCACTACACACAACTACTACAGCACTACACACAACTACTACAGCACTACACACAACTACTACAGCACTACACACAACTACTACAGCACTACACACAACTACTACAGCACTACACACACCTACTACAGCACTACACACACCTACTACAGCACTACACACACCTACTACAGCACTACACACACCTACTACAGCACTACACACACCTACTACAGCACTACACACAACTACTAGAGCACTACACACACCTACTACAGCACTACACACACCTACTACAGCACTACACACACCTACTACAGCACTACACACAACTACTACAGCACTACACACAACTACTACAGCACTACACACAACTACTACAGCACTACACACAACTACTACAGCACTACACACACCTACTACAGCACTACACACACTGGCTCTGCAGCTACACTGCTTGGCTATTTGAAACTTTTTATTTTAATAAACAAATTGATTAGCTAGTTTGTGGGACTGTATTATTAAAGACTGAGGGTTTTCAGGGCAAACCAAATGCATTTCATCATTACGGTGCCAACTACCATATGCCTTCTATCGCTTGTTCAAAAGCTTGCTGTGAGGAGGGGGGGGGGGGGGAAGGTGGAGGTGGGGGTCTTACATTTCTGCAGCAACTCCGCCCTGAGGGTGGCGCTCTTGGGCTTCCTCTTCAGCTGGAAGTGTTTGACAGGGGGGGTAAGGGGGCCCACCAGGGTGGTCATGGCACTCTTGTTCAGGTACTGACACTCCAGGGGTAGCATGACTGACGCCTCACACTCACTCACTATAGCCAGGGGGAGATGGGGAGAGGAACGGGTAAGAGAGGTGAGTAAATGGATGACACTACAGCAACAGGTGTCATTTTGAGATTTTTAAGGCTTCGTATGTACTGCAGTGACTGCAAAGACGATCAGAAAAAGACACTTAAAATGTTGATCTGATCTAAGAGACTACTTCCTGTAGCCTAACACTAAAACCCCTGTAATGACCCCTGACCTTTTTCTCTGAGTTCCCCCAGGATGTCCTGCACATTGGGGTTCTGCTCCTCCAGGTCCAGGTTGAGGGAGCCTGTTTCAGGGAACGACTTGAGGATGTCTGCCACCATCAAGACCCACGGCTCCGAGTCCACCGTGGCCAGCTGGATGATCTCCGACAGAGCTTCCTTCATCTACATAGGCAGGAGTCACATCGGTTTAGTTTATTTCTATCATTCAAAGATGTTGATGGTCTTAACACTGTCGTCCGGCTCCAGACATGCGTTATAACACTTCACACAGCAATAAGAGGCTCCAGACATGCGTTATTACACTCCACACAGCAATAAGAGGCTCCAGACATGCGTTATTACACTTCACACAGCAATAAGAGGCTCCAGACATGCGTTATAACACTTCACACAGCAATAAGAGGCTCCAGACATGCGTTATAACACTTCACACAGCAATAAGAGGCTCCAGACATGCGTTATTACACTTCACACAGCAATAAGAGGCGCCACATGTGTCTAAAGTCGTTCAGACCATGACAGTTGAGTTAACTGTCTAATCCTACAGCGAGGTTACGATTTACAAGCAGCAAGTTCCAGCTGCTAACTAACTCTGCTATTTAAGACTGGGCATGTTTGTGAAGGAATACCTTAATCGACGGTTCGACTAGTTAGTTTATTCATTTAACATGTTTTGATAATAGTTGTTTACATTCAGATAAACAAGGACATTTAGCTCTAGCAGCTAGGCTAGGCGGCTGATCAAATATCCTCTAACGAACAATAATTAATGAAGATTAATAGCTTGATATCAAGTTCAAGGTGTGGATCCAGTTAGTTATACAGCCTAGCTGGGTTAGTCAGTAAACATTGAGTACAAACTGGTCTGTTGCTCTTCGTAGATTGAGATTAGCTCGTATTAGCTAACTAGCCTAGCAAACCAGAGATGGCAAATGTGTTTTTTTAAGAGACTTCTGGGTTTATCTTAATATTTATGAAGCCTCAATGCTTCAGTGGACAATGTCAGTGTTAAGTAATTCGTGTTTTTTTTTAATGTATTTAGTTACAAGTCGTATAACTTTAACTAGAACATTTCCCAGCTGCTCCTCTGTCAGGGACCCACCTCATCAACAGTCCGCCTGGGGAGATGTAGCATCCCGAGCAGGAGTTTGAGCTTCACCGGAGGCGATAAACTGGAAAAACACAAACGTATATTGTCGATAACCGATACCGTTAGGAGTGAAGCGATGCTGGAAGGAGCCCACAGTTCGTCTGTTGAGCCTAGTTTATTATGAAGCCACAGGCCGGTGTCGCTATCCTTCATCGACGCCATCTTGGAAAAGAAGTGTTGTGGGTTCAGGCATTTTAACACAAGAGGAGCCACCCACTAATGAAGATGAGAGAAATCACACTTTAATAATAATAATAATACATTTTATTTATATAGCAAAGTCGCTTTACAGGCACTAAAATCATCAAAAAAGTTTCACATTAAAAACATAGTAAACATTGACTTGGTACATTCATCACATTCATGTTCTATATATCTTCAATTCACTCGGATATATTGTACATCCTTCAAAGAACAGGGCAGTTTGCTAGAAATAACAATCTGATGATTATATTGGATTTAAGTTGTTAAAAAAAGTTGTGTCTAGTTGGTGTAATGTTTTTGTTGTTGGTGGGGACAGACTTGCCTTTCCATCAATGTGGTGGAAAATCTGCTGTCAATGCAATATTTAGTTATCAATACGGATTTTTCCTAATGGCTAACGAAACTAGTTCACTTGAATTAATCATATTTTCTCTTATAATTATATATTTAATGATATATTTAGGGGATTTCTGATGGAAACCATTGGTGTTAGTCGCAAAGTGACGCATGCGCAGTGATACTGTATTCTGTGCTGTGCATCAGACCTGTTTTTATTCTCCTTAAAATATTGCAGATTGTAAGTAAGCCTGTCTTTATTTATCAGATAGAAGTTATCATGTCGTACCTAACGATTGGTTGTCTTTAAACGAGATGTTGTCTTGAATAAAAGCACACCATAACATGGCCGTTGCTTTGTTTAGATGTTTAGACATTCAGATAATATGGATGTAGTCTACGTATTCTGAAACACAATGAATCGCTTAAAAATGTATTTGAATAACGAAGATTATTATCCGTAGGACTCAACATGGCATCGATCGGATATTTCCAGGCGACTATGCTTCTTCTAGCGGTCCAGCTTCTCTGTTACACGGCCAGCAATGCCGAGGAGACGGGGACGGTCATACCTGCCGAGAGTAAGATTAGGCCTATGTTATCCCAGTGTCATCTGATTCTGATACAATTCAAGAGTTATTTCAGATAATGACATGATTTGATATGATAATCACAAAATAAACGGAACATTGCCATGAGATTTAATGCACGGTTGCGGCTGTCCCGTTTTGTAGGTCTACATTTATAACAATGTTTATGATAATGTGAATGTGTTCACTTTGCCCTGTAGGTCGACCCTGTGTGGACTGTCATGCTTTTGAATTCATGCAGAGGGCCCTGCAAGACTTGAAGAAGACAGCCTTTAACCTGGATGCCAGGGTAAGCTCTAAACACACTCCCCCCTCCTCCCCCTGTAGTATATATGCATTCTCTCTCATATAAATAAACTCATATACTCTATACTTTTTATATCATTTATAGTTTTTATATATCCCTTTCTGTTTAGCTTTTGCCCCAAATTTTTTTTTGTTTAATCGCTATTTAAGTCACATATATGTTATTTTGTTTACTCCATCCTGCCAAAGTAAATTCTGTGTTTGGGCAACTTGCATGGTTGCATAGTCAATCGCTCTATTAACTCTGTCAAAGCTGAGAGTTGGCCTAATCATTTTTTTCTCTCTGTCCTGTCCTCGATCTTCTCCTTCTCTCTCTCTCTCCACTCTCTCTCTTTTCCCTAGACGGAGACTCTTGTACTAAGGGCTGAAAGGAGGGCACTATGTGATTGCATGCCTACCAACTCCCTGCGCTGAGCTGTGTGTGTAAGTGTGTCTGTGTGTGTAAGTGTGTCTGTGTGTGAAAGTGTGTCTGTGTGTCTGTACCTTTGTCTAAAGTGGTGTCACTCTTCAAGGCTCTTCATCACTGGTACTTCACATGAAATATTATGCGTACATTATGTTGTATTTTATTCATTTATTCTCATTTAATCATATGCACTTTATTGTTTCTGTTCAAATATAACTTTCAATTTTGTAGTGGCTTAATGTGACTATAACAACACAGGAAGAGTCTGACCAAAAGTTTACCCAGTTATAGAGATTAAGTCTATGTATGTCATGTTTTTGTATCTGTAAAATCTCACCGCTGTTCAATGTTGTAAAAAAGTTTGATAAGATGCACCTTTTTAAACGTTTAACTTCACATCATTGTTTAGAAGTCCTATAACGTAGGGCAGATAAGCATACTTATTAAGAATGTTGCAAGGAATTCTAGAGGTCACATAAGTGCACGAAGCTGTATTAGTCAATCTTACAATGCACCATTTTACGCTTTCGGAATATGAACGATTTTTTGTTGTGAGTTTTACTAAACATTCGGACTGAGATGAGGAAGAACAGGTTTAGAATATAGAGTGCGTGTAGGATTGTCTGTAGGGCTGAATTTTCTTTGCATGCAGCACCCTTAGTCTTAGGCAAAATCTAGGCACACACACATTGTCTTGTACACACAGCGCAGAAAAACGATTGTGTCTTTGATCTCTGTGACCTATAACACATAGATTAATGAAAGAGACATAGATTCATATTAAACGCTATAATTAAAAGGGGATTGATGGATAGGTGTGAGACAGTCAGATGTGTAGCAACATTTCCTTCATGGCTGATCACTTTGGTATTTTTCTTGTTGCTTGTTAAGAAGTACCCTTGTACTTTATATGTGAAAATGCTTGTAGAGGCACATTGTATGACGTTAAAGACGTTTGAACTAATTAAAGTTATTGTTCCATTTGTTTGTGTGGGCTGAACATGAATTACTGGCGCTCAGTCAGCAAAGTGATCTATTTTTGCCCGTTCAGTTCTACACTGTCAGCCATTATTTGCTTTTTATGAATACAGGATTATAGTGTTAATGTCCAGAGTTCTGGAGCCCAATTTAACTTAGTACCTGTAATAAAAGTATATTTTACCTTTAATTCTTTATAGATCTAGTCATAGTTTTTAAATTAAATACCTGCCCCCTTCCCCCCCAATCAACAACGAACCTGACACAATCTGGTGCAGTTCCTCCAATGTCCACCAGGGAGACTCCTAGATCAAGCCAGGACAGCAGCAAAGTTGCTGGGGTGCGGACTGCAGTGGATCAGGAGGCTCTGCAGAGTAAGCAGGAAGTAAATTACGCTGGCAGGGAAGCCTTTTTCCCCCAGATTCCTGTTTTGCTGCAGTCCAGCTTCCTGTTCTGCTGCAGTGGTCCATCTGGGAGACGAACCTGACAGTTGTCATCCCTTCAGCCTGGCTGAGGCCCGGTCAGGAGTCAATGAGGCCCTTTTAGAACTTATTCATCATTAAAACAAAAATCCAAGTCACCTACCTGCACAATGACAAAGCGCACTTCATAATGTTTGGGAAGGTCATGTGAGGTGGATCTCTGGACAGGGCAAGGATGGAGGATCTAATGTGGCTGAGGAGTGTCTTATCTGCTAGGGGAGGAGAAGCATCCAGGTTTTAGTGATGAAATCACTGAGAAGAGAGTTAATGTTCTGCTGAATCACCCAACTAGAAGAAATAAAAAAACGTTCATCATCTCAGCAGGACAGAATATCCTCCTTTAATCCATTCTTTTCATCTTCCATGAGAAAGAAAAGCACAGTTGTTACTGTTTGAAGTTCATCAGCATGAAAGCCCAGGCAAGAAATCTTCCAATGAGATCATGGTCTTACTGTCTGTAGGCAGGGTAAGACAGATGTTCAATAATCTTCCCATTTGTTCATAGTTCCAGCTAAAAAACACCCTGTAACACAGAAAGGAGTTATTGATTCCTGATTCATTTGAAGAATTCAACATGATCTGCACCTGTATAGGTATAGCTCAGTGGTAGAGCATTTGACTGCAGAGCAAGAGGTCCCAGATTCAAAAGCTTTGGTCCGAGGCTTCAGGACCAAGGACAGGGCCCAGCTCGCGCTCCCACTGTTGCTATGACAGTGTGTCGCATCAGTTCTATTTCAGGTCTATTTCAGTGTCTCCCTGGAAGCTCACCGAATGACAAGGTGTAAAACTGCATCTTTACTATAGGCTGATGTGTGATTCACAGACGTGTCACGCTCGTCACTGCACTCTGATCATTCATGATTGCTTGAAATAGTCAAGATTATGCTAAATTAGGCAATTCCCCCCCCCCCCCCCCCGGAGGACAAATAAAAGTTTATTTTATCTTATTTTAATATTATGAATGGCTTTTGATATGAAGTTGATACAGAACTTAAGGTTCAGGCTCTTCTGGGTAAACTAATCTACGAATAATGGGGAAGATGTGAACAAAACGGTTCCAGTAAAAAACTGTCAACTCTGCCAAAACTGTGGCCACGAGAGGGAGATAGGGGATTGTCATGAATTCTCTCAAATTGACCGAAAAATTCCTTGAATGGAGGTTAAGTCACGTATAGTTACGTAAAGAGACCCGACCAACAGCAATTTCGACAATTAACGAGCTAAAATACCGTATTCTTATTCAATTTGGGTATCAAACATCGAATCCAGAACATTTCTAAATTCCCGGAACGACCCCCCGCTCGAGCTGAGCAGTTTTGGCTCTAATGAACCAAGCATGGTTCATGTTTAGCGGGAATATCCTCATGCTGATGGAGAATGTCGTGTCTCGTGCGCATCGTATAGCGTTTTTGAACGTGAACCGATCCTTCCCTCTGGATAGTGATGAGCTGGGGAGGATGAGGCGATGGGGGGAACCGGGGAGGCTGTACTGCAGTGCAGTAGTGCTGTTACTCAACAGACAAGCAAAACTGGCAGACCTGCCCGAATCATTGTCCATGTAAAATACACATCTAATAACCCAAACGTACGCTCTCGCGATAGTGCAACACATCTTTTTGTCACAAATAATGCACTAATTTTACACCGCCCGGCAGGGATGCGTGTTGTCAGGGGGTGGGGGTGGGGGTGGTACCACCTGGCCAGACCCATCCTGACACACACTAGCACCTCCCATTCTTAGCGTTTGGGAATAATTTCCAGAAGAATGTTCCAAGTTCAGACCCTCCATCTATCGGGTGTCTCTCTCGGGTAGCCATAACAACCCAATCAGATTGGCGCGGTGGAGTGGCCAATCTCTGCAGCGCGTGGACCCCCCAGCCCCTGAATCTGAATCTGACCGCTCTGTCGCATTATATATTGTGCTTGAAATACGCCGGCAAGTCTTGGTCGTGAGTAGCGCTCAGGGTTGCCGCAGAACACCGGGGCTTTTTTCTTTCCCTATTTTAAACCGCATCATCTCACCGTTCCTTTTCCCTGTTTCCAAGTTCAATTTTTTGTTTTTTAGGTCAGTTGCATGCATTGTTCGTCTCCAAAAATGGTTTGCGAGACTAAAATTGTTGCTGACGAACACGATGCGATACCAGGGACCAAAAAAGATATGATGGTTTCTTCCTCGCAGATGTGGACTTCTTCCACACCTGCACTGAACCCTCACGAGGAGAAGGATGTGAGGAAAGATCAGGTTTTTATCCGGGAGTTTGAGCTCGCGGACCATGTGGAAGTGCGGCGAATCTTCTATGAAGGCATTATGGAGAGGATACCTAATACTGCATTTCGGGGACTAAAACAGCAAACAGAAACCCAGTTCATTTACATTGCACTGACATGTGAGTAATTCTACCCGAACACAACATAGGCAGAGACTATTTAACTGTCTGTTAATTGCTCCATTTTGCTTTTCGGGGTTGTAATTAGCATAAACATAGTCATTTATGTCATGTCAGTTAGATATGATGCCTATTACTTTTATGCATTGTATTAAGTTTATATAAAAAAATAACACTGCAGTCCTAATTCTGTCAACAAATTAAGTTAAGTATCAATAATACGCCGTTCCCCCTTTTTGCTTCGAAACCGGCACGTAGCTCGTCCAACACAAAGACTTGGACATGCATGCATGCTGCATGAGGTGCACACAGCCCTGGCTGCACATGGACGCACGATGCTTTGAATGAATGAAATCGACGACGGCTCATGCGTGCGTGTGCGTGCGCGCGCGCGTGTTTGTGTACATGTGTGCCTGCGCGCGCTCATGCGTCCTCCATCCCATTATTACACACCGTAAAGCGCACGAGAAGGTTTTCCGCCAATTCACGGCAGGAGATGCGGCGGAACCGGGCTCGTGCAGTCCAGGCTTGTTCATAACCACAGTCAATCATTTTAGGACAAATCGGACATTTCTGTGCTTGAAACTTGAAACCACAGACCTGTATAGCTGAGAATGAATCACAGTGACATTACGCACTAAAAACACTAGCCTACATCATTTCCTGAATCCTGAATGACCATTTCTTCGCACCATAACCATCTCACTGTAAATCCACTGCTGGAATGTTTTAATGATGCCTGAATATGTCACATGGTAAGTGTAAATCACTGACAACAGCGGATGAGCTACGTAAAAAGGGCTTTCTGGGTGTGCTGGTGTAGTTATTGCTGTGTTCCAGGTCAGGGGAACATATTGCGCCGGGTGCCAGGAGATAGTAGCGGTGCTCAGCTTGTCTCTCAGGACCCCCGTTAGATTTGAAGGCTTCATCACTTCATGTACAATCGGTTCAAGGAACAGGCTGCACACACCGACATTCATACTTGGCCATATCACACCTTATCACAAACATATGCCGACAGTATAGCGATTCAGAATAGATTGATATGACTGACGTATTAGGCTTATAATCCAAACTATAATAAACGGTTCAAATGTGACCGTTAACCAGTGCGTTTGTTTTTCCTTGTCCCTGTCACTGTTCTGTTACCGTTGGGCTTATTTCCACCGAAAATCAACATATGATTCTCTTTTCTGACAGGTGTGGTTTATTTTTCTCCCTTATCTCCATAGTAATGTGCTTTGTTGTGACCCAGTCCCTGGCTCTGACCTGCTGCGCGCCGATCATTCTCATGGGCGCGCGCTACTACTACAGTAGGAAAGTTATCCTCAACTATCTGGATTACGCTCTCCACACGGACATGGCGGACATCGAGGCTTATTACATGAAACCTCCAGGTAAGACGGGGTCGAGTTCGAATCCTGATGAAAGGGAACATCTCCCGTCGTTCTAGTGCAGGGGTGGGCAATCCTGGTCCTCGAGGGCCGCTGTCCTGAAGGTTTTCCATGTTTCCCTGCTCCAGCACACCTGATTCAAATGAACCGGTCGTTATCAACCTCTGTGGAAGCCTGATAATTATAATCAGGTGTGCTGGAGCATGGAAAGATATAAAACCTTTAGGACAGTGGCCCTCGAGGACCAGGATTGTCCACCCCTGTTCTAGTGTGTGATGTCCCGGTCCACAGGTGATGTTTATAACTTCTGGTATGGCTCTTCAGGCGAGGATAGAAACAACGCACAATAACAGTAAACAACGCCAATATGCATGCGGTTTGACGCACGCACAGTAACCCAGACCTACAAAGCTATTAGTTAAATGGGGTTCTGCATAGGCAAGCTTATCAAATATGCAAGACAGGCATCTCCTATTGGTTACAAAGGGAGTATGTGGACCTATTGATTGGCTGGAAGAAAACTGCTGATACGGACACTCCCTGCCCAGAGGCAGCCAAGCCTCATTTCCTCAACTGCAGGCTCTAGTGAGAAAATCAATCACTTTCTCATGCCCCAAAACATTTCCATTTGGGGATAAGAGAGGCCGCCTGCCACCACTTTTTCTGTCTGGATGATTTCACTTGAGTATTCGTGGCACATGCGCACGCACACGCACACAAACATGTCATCCAGAGGTATGTTTGCCACTGTTGGCTAGTCCCAACAGGTATACAACATTTGTGCTAAGTTTCCTAAATCATTGATTTGTCCCTCTGTCTCAATTCAGCCTAACATGATTTCATTTGTCATTTTGAAGGGACCAGGGCCCACGGACGATGGTCCTGCACCCAGGCCACTGAAAGTCCCATCAGGGGGACTGTGGACAGTCAGTCAGGGTGCTAGGAGCATTCATCAGAAGCTAACTACATTACAACAGATGAAGGGAGTGTGTTAGTCTTTATAAGACGCAGCTAAGCTAACCCTGATGGGACACAGGAGCAGGAGATGACCAATCAATACCCTTATCTTATTTGTGTGAGTGTGTGTGTGCACACCTGGTGATCACTCGTCCCTGTCACTTGTAGCCAGCTGTCACCTCTGTGTGTATATTAGTGTGTGTGTGTGTGTGTGTGTGCACAGGGACAAAGAGTCCTAAGGGGGTGGAGTCCTAAGAAATTAGACCCACCCCCTGACAGTATTAGCCAACCAATAAAGACAGGGAACCAATCAATCAACCCACCAATCAATAGTAATATAGTTGAAAAGGGTTTACTGTTTGGCTTCAGTTTTGTGAAGGGGTGAGGGTTAGACAGAAGGACAGGTCAGAGGTCAGACCTGACCTCATGAAGAGGGTCCAGTCACAGTCTAGACAGCAACCTTCACCTCTCCTCCCTGCACACGTCAGGGAGCGTGCGAGCTCACGTTCTACAGGGATGAAGAGAGAGAGAGAGAGAGCACAGTAAGAAGACAGCTGGAGGGAGAGAGAGAGAGAGTGTGTGCTAACTAGTTACCTCCACTGGCACCTGCAGCTTAATATAACTCAGACAGGAAGAGGGTGAGGGGGAAGGTGGAGAGGGAGGGAGGGAGGGGGAGGTAGAAAAATGGGAACGCTGGATCAGGACAAGGGGGAAGGGTTTGCACCTCAGCAGGGGAACATGTGTTTTAGTGTGTTGGAGGGTTGAAGTGTGTGTGTGTGTTTAAGTGTGTTGGAGTGTTAAGTGTGTGTGTGAGGAGGGTTGCAGTGTGTGTGTGGAGAGGGAGGCACACAGACACAGGAAGCTCCCAGGGGAAGGGTCTCTAGCTCCTCATCAACTGAAGCATGTCCACAAAACAGTTCATTAATCTGACCTCTCCATCCCTTTCTCTCATTCTCTTTCTCCCCCTCTTTTCCTTCCTTCCTCGCTCCCTTTTTCCATTCCAGTTTTTCTCTCCCTCTCTCTTCCTGCGTTACGCTTTCTATCTGCCCGTCTCCCCTCCCCCCTTCCTTCTGTTCCCTCCCTCCCTCGCTCCCCCCGCTCTCCGTGTTGAAGATGCGGATGTGTCCTCACACTAAGAGGGTTCTTCTCATCAGGGTCTTCCCCAAAGATAAGAGAGATGGAGAGAACAAAAGAGGGAGAGCCAGATGTTTTGAAGCGCCCAGCAGTCCAGACGACTGATCCTTTTAGAGTCTTTTATCTGAGAACAAGCCCTCTGTTCTCTACGTCAATATGCACATTAGTCATACAAAACACCTCAATCAATACTAGGAATACTATAAACAGAATGTGTTAAATGTCTTGAAACAGTGATCGCCACTGATTGGTCTTTCAACCCGATATGAAGACTCTCCAGTGACCAATCAGATCTTTGCAGGATAATTGCACTTCCCTAGCACATGATGTCAGAGGTCATAGCAGAGTGACTGGTGTCAGTGGTGCACTCTCTCACGAACACAAACACACACACTAGCGCTCTCAAACACACATCCCATTAATCTAACACACAAACATCCGACACACACACTCTGTTGGGCTGCAGCAGTAAACCTAATGGTAGAAAAGCCAATGCTGCAGCCTCCTTAGTGATTAATGTCTCCACAACGTCGTTAATGGAGCCGTTACACACCCAGAGCAGGGTTAGCAGGGACTGGTGTGTGTGTGTGTGTGGATGCCTCCATGTTAGTCGGGTGTGTGTGTATGTGTGACTGATAGTGTGTGTGTGTGTGTGTGGATGCCTCCATGTTAGTCGGGTGTGTGTGTATGTGGGACTGATAGTGTGTGTGTGTGGATGCCTCCATGTTAGTATGCTCGAGAGTCGGGTGTGTGTGTGTTTGGCAGTTGTTTGCGAGCATGCGGGCGTCCCTGTCAGAACATGGCTGCTCTGTGGGCGGAGGGTGGAGATGGTCGCTCTGCGGTTTGTCGCAGCACATGTTTAATTCATGTTCACTAATCACATGTTCGTGTGGCGAGATCCTCTGCCTATGTGCATGTGTATAGTGCAGAGACACGTGTATTTGGGTGGGGTATTCCGTCTGTGTGTGTGTGTGTGTGTGCGCCCATTACTCAGGCTTGAGTGTCAGGCAGATAAAATGCTGATGTGTGCGCTATAGTGGATCCATATTCCCAGCATGCTCTCTGTCCCAGGGAAGGGGTCTGAGGCAAGAAGGGAGGGGCCTGGAGGTAAGGGGAGGGGCCTGGAGCTGAGGGGAGGAGCTTGCGGGCACCAGATTCACAATGATCTTGGATTAGCTTGTCAGATGCTTGAACTCAAGATACACAACTAACATTACACACACACAAACACACATAGCATGTGTAGCGTTTGGCCCTAGTCAGACATAGACTGACACAGAGAGAGTGGTGTCTAGACTCAACGCTTATCAACAGAATTACCATGGTAGGTTTCGACTGACGGGATGAGAGCTAATCCTGTTAGGCTCAATGGGTGGTGATGGGAAGGGGGGGGGGGGGGGGGGGGGGGTACAGTATCATATCACATCATACTCCTATCCCATCCACCCCCACAGCCAAATCTCATCTGAAAGGTTTGGAATGAAATAGAGCCCCCGAACAAAGACAACATGTCCTTTCTGCTCACAGTGTTTCTACAGTATAAACAGAGAAGCCTGTCTATCTGGTATCCCTCCCCCTCCCTCCCCCTCCGTCCCCCTCCCTCCCCTTTGACCCTCCGGCTGGTTTAGGTTTCTGTCTTAAGTCAAGAGGTCCGACGGACCCCCTCCCCTGCTCTGCCTGAGAACCCGCGTGCAGAACAGGAACAAAGTCACTCAGTACTGATCCGTTTGGTGCAGTTTAATCTGTGCTGTGAATCTGGAGAAGTTCTCCCCCAGGGTTATGACACAGCTCAGCCTTCACACACACGCACGCGCACACACACGGAACCATGGAACTTGGAATCTGCAAAGCTGTCTCTGTCACACACACACTCTCACTCTCATGTTTGGCGTGCCTTCTCACAACACACACACACACAATGGTGTACTCGCTCCCTTGTCCTGTCCTGATCACTGGCACAGGCTGCGTTCAGACAGATGGTAGGGAGGGGATCTGAAACGCACACACACACTCACACACACACACACAACCCTATGGGGACAGGGCTGCTGCAGACTAAATGGTTTTCTCTGTCAGGGAAGGTTGGGATCGTGTCATGTGACCGGGGTGTGTAGCAGAACTTGGCAGTGTGGTCGATAGCGTAGGAAGCGAGGGCGTGGTCGCCCTGCGTCATCAGGTCACCTTGGCACCCACGGACTGTCTCTCCCCTCATTAACACCAAGGTCAGACCCCCCCCCCACCCCCCCTCCGAGTGTCTGCCTTCCCCAATCCTCTCTACATCGTTCTCTCTCTCCCCTCCTCCCCCCCCTCCCTCCCTCTCTTCATCTATAGACGAATGACGGGATGTCTCCCCGCCGGCCCAGCCCCCCCTACGCTCGTGGTTGCCACGGCAACTGACGGACGACAGTTGTTTGCTAGTGGAACAAGCCCGGGGGTGAGGAGTAATCCCGGCCACCCCAAAGGGCCTCCAATCCCCCGGTACAGCACATTACGATGATGTCATCACCACCACAGGAGTGTGGCGTAATGTGTGTGTGTGTGTGTGTGTGCGATAATGTCAAAGAGAATGAATGAAAGAGAATGATGGAGACGAGAGTCCTAAATAGGGAGCTTAAAGCTGACCCATGACCAACAAGGTCACTGCCCCACCCACCTAGTGGGCCAAACCCCCTACCGACCAGAGCCCCACCCCCTACCGACCAGAGCCCCACCCCCTACCGACCAGAGCCCCACCCCCTACCGACCAGAGCCCCACCCCCTACCGACCAGAGCCACACCCCCTACTGACCAGGACCCCACCCCCTACCGACCAGAGCCCCACCCCCTACCGACCAGGTCTTTCTCCAGCAGAACCTATTCTCCCTCTCAGCCTGTCAGCATATGGATCTGTGCCTGTTTCCAGACAGCAGGGTTTGGCTGGGAGGGCACAGATCCTCCTTAAGGTGAGCAGCTTGTTCTGCACAGTGTGGATGTCAGTCAGCTATCCCAGTCATTCACACTGCACATCGCTGAGCGACTATCTAGACTGTCTCACCTCACAGAGACATGATACCTGATTCCTGTCATAGACCCAGCTGACACAAAGAACGGTCCTGCAACACAACAGCAGAGCGTTTATGTATGTGTACACAACTGAAAACGTGTGTGTGTGTACATGTGTGTGTGTGTGTGTGTTTCCTGTGTAGGACTGGAAGCTGGATCTAATGTGCTCTGACTCAGACTGGCAGCTTCGTCACTATTACAGTTTTAATTATCAGCATCTCTCAGTGAATCTAATGCCATTAGAACTACGGACTGGTGCTCATCGCACTCATTCATCCTTCCCTCCTTCCCTCCATTCAGACGTATCTAAGCCATTCTAACGTACATCGTGTTCATAAGTCTGAAGTCATTCTTTTATCTATTATATATATTATTCTATTCTAAGTGCCTCATCGTTAACAGCTCTCAAATCCATCCATCCCCCTCCATCCATCCCCCTCCATCCATCCCCCTCCATCCATCCCCCTCCATCCATCCCCCTCCATCCATCTCCGCTGCATCTCCTAAACCTGAGGACATTCGACTGATAGTATGATCTGAATGGTATGATTGGAATGAGCACAGCCTTGGGGGGTCTGCAGCTATGCAGGTGGCCCCAGGGCAGAGCCACTGTTGGTGGGGAAGGAATGCCAGGAGATGTGGGTGGGAGTGGGTGTCCAGGGTTATAATAATATAAAAAACCTGCAGATTTTTGTCCAAAGCGATATACAGAGAGGGATTAGGAACTTGTAATATCCTGTGTAATGTAATGACTGAGCTAAACCAATTCCGTCCGACAAACTAAATGTTTGACTAGGTCCGGATGGGGAGTGTTTTTGAGCGTGTGAATGTTTAGGAGTGTGTATGAGTCTGACGTCCGAGCTAAACCTATTAGACCAGATGTGGAACTAAACGTTTGATTAGGTCTGAATAGGGAGGACTTTAGAGTGTGTGGAAGTTTAGGAGGAGTGTGTGTGTTGGGGTGTCTCACCGTGTCCCCCCACCCCTCCTCCAGGTTCCTGCTTCTGGGTGGCGGTGCTGGAAGGTCAGGTGGTCGGCATCGTGGCGGCGCAGGGCCGGGAGGACGACAACACGGTGGAACTGCGCCGCATGTCCGTCGACTCGCGCTTCCGCGGCAAGGGCATCGCCAAGGTGCTGGGCCGCCGCGTCCTGGAGTTCGCCGTGCTCAACAACTACGCTGCTGTCGTCCTGGGAACCACCGCCGTCAAGATGGCCGCCCACAAGCTGTACGAGTCGCTGGGCTTCCGGCGGACGGGCGAGAGCGAGGAATACCGGCTCCCAGGGATGAGCTGCTCCCCTCTGGAGAGGATGTTCTTCCAGATCCGTTACCACCGGTACCGCCTTCAGCTCCGCGAGGAGTGATGGGGCGGAGGGAGGGAGGGAGGGAGGGAGAGAAGGACGGAGAGAGGGAGAGAAAAGGAGGGGGAGAGAGCGCGCAAACGACCCTCCTCGAACCACCGAGCCCTGACCCAAGTCTTCTCCTCTTTGACAGCTTTATTTATTTGAAACCATTAGAGTTCTTTCTTCTGCTACTGCCTATCACTTTACTATTTCTATTTCTCATAAAGCCACAAAGTTCTCGTGATTTGTTGTTTTTGATTTGTAGTCTTTATGCATTTTAAAATTCCGTGTTATTTTCTTCTCTCCTTTTCCCCCCCTTCCTATTACCTAATTTAGCCGCCCCCTCCAACCAAAAAATCAACTGCAACAGAAACAAAATGGCATTCCTCCCCCTCCCCAGCCCCCCATCCCAATCGAAATGACATCATCAACAGAAAATCTTTTTGTGTTCCACATGTCATGTGATCAATTCCCCTCCCCCACCCAGAAAAGACCCACCGCCTCTTCGAATTTCCAATATCCCCTGATGTGAGGAGAGGGATGAGCCTTGTATGTAGTGTGTTATAGGAGGAGAGGGCTGTGGGGGGGGGTCAGCTTTTCAGAGATGGAAAAGCAAAAAGAGGGAGATAAGGGGGGGAAAGGAGGGATAGAGAGGGGGAGAGAGTGAGAAAATGAAGGTGGAGGACTAGAGAGGAAGAGAGATACATGAAGGTGGAGGACTAGAGAGGAGGAGAGAGAGATGAAGGTGGAGGACTAGAGAGGAGGAGAGAGAGATGAAGGTGGAGGACTAGAGAGGAGGAGAGATACATGAAGGTGGAGGACTAGAGAGGAGGAGAGAGAGATGAAGGTGGAGGACTAGAGAGGAGGAGAGAGAGATGAAGGTGGAGGACTAGAGAGGAGGAGAGAGAGATGAAGGTGGAGGACTAGAGAGGAGGAGAGATACATGAAGGTGGAGGACTAGAGAGGAGGAGAGAGAGATGAAGGTGGAGGACTAGAGAGGAGGAGAGAGAGATGAAGGTGGAGGACTAGAGAGGAGGAGAGAGAGATGAAGGTGGAGGACTAGAGAGGAGGAGAGATACATGAAGGTGGAGGACTAGAGAGGAGGAGAGAGAGATGAAGGTGGAGGACTAGAGAGAGGGGGAGAGATAAAGAGAGAGAGAGAGGGAAGGCTGAGTACTGGAGTAGGGATAGGATGTTTCCTCCAACCCACAGAGTTACCTCCTGGACCAGCAGACCAGTCCTACAGAGACTGACCCAGTAGAAAGTGGTCGCTTGGCTTCCAGACAGCCAACCCTGAATCTCCACATATTGTAGCCTGGCAGGTCTCAGTCTGCCCCCTGTGTAGAGGGAGAGGTAGAGACCTGGAGCAGAGAGGCCATGCCCTGTGCTTCCTGTATGGCCAGGAATCACAGTGCATTACTCCCTCTCTTCCTGTGATCCAACCTCCCCATCCCCCCCCAATCCTTTTACCTCCATCTTGTACTACCTCCTTCCCCCCACCCTTACTTCAACATGCATGGGAACTGGGGAGAGGCTCTCTGATTGGCTGGGATGACAGGAGGGTGGAGATTTCGTGCTGCAAAGCCTCACTGATAGAGCTCATTATATGATGTTTGATAGTGTGTGTGTGTGTGTGTGTGTGTGTGTGAGAGGCTATGGTGGATAACATTAGTTATTCTAACAACCTTGGATATGAGTTATGAAATATGATTACATTAGAATGTCTTCAGGCATTCACAAAGTAAATATTTTTTCTTGATGAATCAGTACAGTATTCTTAGATAAACGTTTAATATTATTGTAGTTTTGTTTCCTAATTGAACTGAGATCAATTCAAATGCTTTGAATATGTTTGATAATTAATTTAGAAGACAGTTGAGATTTTATAATCTTTAACTTGCTTGATATTGCTACAATTACAGAGTAACCACAGCAAACCAGATACAGGTTATCAGGGGGGAATGACTTGGGTTAAACAAAATAAGAGCAATATTCTTGATCCTTGACACATATGTTCCCGAGCACAAATGTGTTGAATCTGACACAATACATGATATCAAATATAAAGGCATTGGAGCCTGTCTGTGCAACATGTACAAAGCTGGTGTTCTTGAAGCTAATATACCCAAACGACGCATCACCATGGTAACCTCTCATCCTAACCATCACCCACTACTGAACCAGCAGAGAACCAGTGAACTCTCTGAGCCTATTTGGGTGTCCCTCTCACTTGTACAAAGTTAAAACTAAAGAAAATGTGAAGAAAAAAAACATACATAAAGATGAAACAACATAGAAAAAAAAACTACAAGAAAATTAAAAAAAAGAAGAAAAAAAAGATGACAACCATGAATCTTGCCATTCCCTCTTGTCTTGAGCCCCTGTCCTCCCGGAGCCCCTCCCCATCCCATGAATCTGACTGCAACCCTGGGCCAGACCCTTCCCCCCCCCTCCATTCCTTATGACCCTCCCCCCATCCCATCTCTGCATGCCTCACAGAGCCCCCCCCCCCCCCCCCCCCCCCCCGCTGCGCTTCTTTAAACCCATCACAGCTTGTGACCCCGCCTTCCCAGACTCCGCCCCGCTGTGATGTCATCAAAGCAGTGAGGTGCTCCTTCCACATCTGTGGAATGGATGCATGAGGGAGAAAATGCTCGGGGGGGGGGGGGGGGGGGGGGGGGGGGGGGGGGCTGGTCTGTGGAGGGGGGGGGAGAGGGGGGTGTTGTGCAGACGCTGCACTGCCTTGATGACATCATGCCTGCCAACTGTAGAATGCTGAAACCAATGCAAGTGTGGCATGCCTAGGTACTCTGTGTGTGCGTACGGTGCCTGCCCTGGTTAAGAGTAGTTAAAGAAAAATTAACAGTAAAAAAAAAAAAAAAAAAGATATATATGAGAACGATAAATTATACGCTTTTTTAGATGACTATATATATATATATATGAAAAAAAGTGTGTTTTTTTGTTATGAGAAGAAGAAAAAACGATGAACGTTTTTCCACATTTTTATTTTTTATTTTATTTTGTGCATGAAATGAATGCAAATGACTTAGAGGACACACCTGTTATAATATGGGGGAGCTGAGGAGAAGCATCATAATGGTCCTTTTAGTTGCTTTATAAATTGTGTGAAAACGATTTGGGTTTTTAATATTTTTGAGAGGGGGGGTGGGGGTGGGATTGTATATCGGTCAGTGACAGAGAGGCGCCTGTTAGAACCTACAGTTGGTGTACGGGGGATGTCTCAAGTCACATGGCCGTCTGCAACGATGTCAGAGGGCTTCTCCTGTGTTCTAACGAGCCTCTCCGACTTCCTGTTCGCCCGCAGGACCCGGCAGAGAGACGAGGGCACTGAGAAGAAGCTAATCATGTTTACCTCCTTTTGATTTGAGTCGATGAGCGACATCTATCTTCTGTCTCTCTCCGGATATCGAAATATCTCTTGACTGTATTGCACAAGGCCAGGACAGGGCAGACACACTGGGGCGGGGGTTTGATGTGGGGAGAGGGTCTGGAAGCTCAAGCTAAAGAATGTTGATCGTTTTATCGAACGTAAACCAACGCCTGCAGCCTCATCTGGGGTTATGTACTTACTGAATGACACGGGAGAAGAATGCTTAGATTAGGTTTTCTGGACAAATTGGATATCGGTATTTCAACAAAAAATAAAGGCCTCTCCCATCCTCACCCCTCATAAGGCTTCAAGTGAACGCGTAATCGCACTCTCGCTTTTTCCCCCGGCAAAGTGCACTGAAGCACAGGAGAGGTGCGCCTGCTGTGTGTATCTGGCCAACGCTGCGCCCTGTGATGCAACCGCCCCTTACAATACTGATGAAGCATACGCAGTGTTAGAATGGAGACAGCCCCCCCCCCCCCCCCAAGTATGCAACCGCTGATATGTAGCTGCTATGGTTACGCCATCTGACTGGCCAATAGCACCGCTGCCCTGCAGACGTACAATCCAGCATTCACCTTATTATTTTTTTTTTACTTTAGTAACTCGATTAATTGAAAGTTGAAACTCTCTTACGTTTCTGTGAAATATGGAAAGTGTTGTTTTGATGTTCGGACGGTATTGGAATGTTAAGTGGAAGTTGTAGGGTTGTAGAATACTGCTTTAGAACTGAAGGCCTCATTCAAAACATCCAAACTAGGGTCCTTAGTCTCCTCAAAAAGGACATGGGGTCCTTAGTAAACACTTATGGAGCCAAATATCTCGTCTCTGTAGCCGAAAGTCTTAAAACATTGTTTTGTTCTATATCTGAGTCCTATATACTTGGAAAATTCCGGAAGTGATTCCCAATGTCAACGATCAATCTAGATCTTTCAGGTGAACCGAACACGCGGTGTTGCCAACTTGAACACACAAGTCTCTTGAGATTCCTGCTTAATGGGGTCTTGTCTTGTCTGATAGCCTGAGACTGATCTGACAACTGGGTCTGGACTCGCTCATTCAAATACATTTCCCTAAAACCAAATCGTAAACAGCCACGATTATGTTTCATTGATCCGATTGGTCGAATACACTGAATTTTGTCCAATTGTACCCTTTGGAAATGGAAAATGAATCGTGAGGATCCAGACTCATTCACGTTTGAGAATCGGTCTGGTGATGTCAGGCTATCAGTCTAACTGACGCTCAGGTCAGTAGAGCCCTGGATGTGGATGTGTGCAAGCAGAATCTCACGCCAGACGGTTTGTCAAAGTTGGCAACACAGCAGACGAATCAGTCTCAAATCCGCACAATTACATCTGACAGAAGTGTTTATCTGGGATTATTGTTTTGTTGTTGTTGTTTTTTTAAGCCTTGGGGGAGAAAGTGGACGAATGTAAAGTGATCAAAAATGTGGAAGATCTTTTTAAGGAAAGAAGAGATTACTATTACAGCAGTTATTGTTTTCTTTGATTAACCCCCATATTAAGCATTTAGAGCGATGGTGTACATGGCTATCTGCTGATGTCACAGTTGCAGCTATTTCAGTTCATTTCTGCTTCTGATTTCATCCATTCTTCTGATGGGATTTCGGAACTCTCAAAGAAGATGGCTGCCGTCGGAATGTTCCACCAGTGCGGAGGGGGGGGGGGGGGGGGGAAGCGAGGGGCGAGGGCTGAGGGAGGAATGCGCCACTGTGGAAGTTTACCTGAGGGGGGGGGGGGGGGGGGGGGGGGGGGGGGGGGTGGGGGGGTGGAGGGGGATCTACTACAGAACTCCACACTATGGACTCCCTCTCTCTCTTTCTTTCTCTCTCTACCTCCTTGGTGAAGACACAGTAAGCACCCCTCTTTCGGGCGTGGAGATGGACCCACCCATGCCGGAGGCCACAGGTGCCAAGAAGACAAAAGCACTTGTAGCACAATTGTGTCTTGTTTTTGCTATGACAGTTATGGATTTTTTTATGATTATTATTTCCTATTGAATATTCTACAGCTTTTTTGCTCATATAACGTATGTATCTAAAGAATATATACAGTGTCATATAAACAATGTATTACCGATGATGTTTTACAGCTGTTATTTTAAAGGTTGAAACTTGCCAAAGGTGAACATTTTGCTGCAATGAATTGTGTTTCCCTAGTGGCTGTAGGCTGAGTTCAACACTATTCTATTGTCTTCATCTGGAGATCCCCTCATGTGCCATCTTAATCAAGCAATAAATACAAACAAAAACAAACAAACGAGATACAATCCTGAGGATTTTAACGCAAAAAATGCTGCATTGGTGTTATATCCCATTAAGACGGTGATACTCATGATACTACTGGTGTTGGTCGCTGTGTTGCTGTTACGGTGTTGGCATGACAACATCCCCACTGAAAACTTAGAGGCCAGAAGTGTGATTGTACAACGATTCTTTTTGTATTTTATTCATGAGAGGTGTGAAAACGATTAATCTTTTCGTATCTTTTTTCCTTTTCTTGACATATGTAACATTAGAGCGTTACTATAGTGATCGTTTGGGAAGGGGTGAAAGGATGTCTTGTGGAGAAGGACCTGTTCTAGCAGAGTGAGGAAGGCGGTCACATGGTCTCTGACAGCGGTATCTCAGCTCTGTTCTCTATTGGTCAGTCACTCAACCTTGTTTCTGATTCGCTTGTTAGCAAGAGAATCCAGAAACTACAACTGACAACTAAATGGTCGCACTCTTTCAAAACCTGACCGCTTCAACACTTCACTGAGCTTTTATGATTTCTTTCAAGGAATCCTAAAGTTTTTTTGTATTTATTTATTTGATTTTTTTATCTACAAAGTTGTAAAGTGTATTTTACTGTAAATAGCACCTAAGGGATCCTTTTGATCGGTTTGTAACAGAAACAGTGACTTTAAATATAGCATATTTTGAAACGTTTGCAAAAATGAACTCAATCACACTTTATAACTTTAAATAGAGAGGTAGCTTAAAACACCAGCGGCCTCTTCAAGACAGACATATCTCACAAAACCACTTCAAACCGCTCTGAGAGCCTGTGTCGTCTCTCCGCAGGCCAGATGGGGTGTCTGTACGTGAAAACGTCACCCAAAGCTTGTCCTTGTTCTCTGCTAGAACACGTTCCGATTCAGCCTCCATCAAGCGCAACTGTTGGGGTGCCATAACCACCTAGTCAAGATGCCAACTCTGACTGCCCTCTGACTCACTTGAAGCTCGTGACTTGAAACTCATCCTTGTGGCTCGCAGATTGTGACTAACTGCCCCCCACCCCCCCCCCCCCCACCCCTATAAGATACAGATTGCTTGCTTGCTGGTTAGCGCTGGCGTCGTGTGTAGCGGGTCTGGGTACGGGCTAGCTTAGTCACTGGAAAGAACGCCACGTTGCCACGGCGACGTCAGCCAGCCACCTATCTAGCTACGAATCCTCTCTCCGCTTTGGAATCCTGTCATGGTTATGTGTTGCTAGGAGACGGGCCCACACAAAGCACAGCGGGGGGGGGGGGGGGGGGGGGGGGGGGATTGATACGCAGCCAAGCTGAGAGAGCGGAGGGGAAGCAGCCCGGGTCAGCCTCCTTGCCCTGAGGGTGGGGGGCAGGGACAGAAGGAGAACGGTATGGGGGTGGGGGACAAGGGCGAACGAGGGGACCCTGAACAGGCATGGGAATATTCGGGTCAAACAGCACAGGGACTCGTTCTGGTCCCAATTAGCATGCAGGGTCCTGATTAGAGAAGGCTGCAGATCTGAAGGGAGGCAGGCTAGAGGTCTGAAGAGAGAGAGAGAGGGGGGGGGGGGGGGAGGGTGCAGTGAAATGCTGCAATGTGGCTGAAGCTGAGGCCGGTTTGACCCCGTCTGCTGACCTGTCCTGACCTCTCAGGGGGGGGGGGGGGGAAGCTGCTGCCCCTGCTTTAGGCTCCTTGCTCGCTAACATCACACCCCCTGGGAGGCGATCAACCGTTTTTTTGCTTTCGTTTTTTGGAAATCCAAGTATGGGAACGCTGTAAAGATGAGATCTCATGCATTATGAATGAAAACTGGATGTACATATTGTATCAATTAAAACGACGATGCATTACAGCTTTCACATGTCTCTTTGATGGTTTGGTCTTCCCGATGAGATCAGAAATCTGAAGTGACGAAGGGATGCTGGGAAGTGGAGTTTCATCAGATTTCCTTTGGGGATGACCTCATGAAGGTTCCCGCAAAAAGTATCTTGTTTAGCTGTCGCCACGGGGATAGTTACCAACCAACTGAGGTGACAACAGCGTGACAACAGCGCTCTTGTGAGTGACCCCCGTGGGTTTCCGAAGTTATTTTAAAAAGCAGTTGAACGCGTTCATATTACACAATCCAACTCGCACAGGCTCATGTCATAAATCACAGCAGATATAACCTTAATCACCGTGCCCGCACCAGAGAGGGATCTCAGACGAGCTCGTTCATCCTCGTCAGCCTCACACACCCTCCTCCCTCCAAACAGCCTCTCCGCAAATCACACGCACGCCTCGCTCCCTCAGATCGCGTCTCTAGGAAGGGGGGGGGGGTCGGGGGTGGGGTGGGCGTACGTGCGTGAGGGGGGGATGGATGCTGGCGTTTCCTGTAGCCAGGTTAACAGTGAGAGGAAGGGGGGTGGGGAGGTGATGGGGGGGGGTCATGTGGCTGAGCTTACTGATCCGGATGAGGGGAGATGAAACTGACCTGTGTCTCTGCTCTCACTTAGGCTCTGTACCCTCAGACACGAGAACCAGAACCAACCATCACTGACTGAGCGTCCCAGCACAGCCAGAGAGAGGACAGAGAACACTGAACACACATCTGAGTGAGTGAGTGAGTGAATGAGTGAGTGAGTGAATGAGTGAGTGAATGAGTGAGTGAATGAGTGAGTGAATGAGTGAGTGAATGAGTGAGTGAATGAGTGAGTGAATGAGTGAATGAGTGAGTGAATGAGTGAGTGAATGAGTGAGTGAGTGAGTGAATGAGTGAGTGAATGAGTGAGTGAATGAGTGAGTGAGTGAATGAGTGAGTGAATGAGTGAGTGAATGAGTGAGTGAATGAGTGAGTGAATGAGTGAGTGAATGAGTGAGTGAATGAGTGAGTGAGTGAGTGAATGAGTGAGTGAATGAGTGAGTGAATGAGTGAGTGAGTGAATGAGTGAGTGAATGAGTGAGTGAATGAGTGAGTGAATGAGTGAGTGAATGAGTGAGTGAATGAGTGAGTGAATGAGTGAGTGAATGAGTGAGTGAATGAGTGAGTGAATGAGTGAGTGAATGAGTGAGTGAGTGAATGAGTGAGTGTGTTGACAGGGCGCACGGAAGTCCACAGCCCAAATATCTGCGCTGTGGTGCTTAGCAGGGGGGATCCTTCTGAGGGCTGTGAGCCACGTAATGGAGATAATGATGGGGGTTTGGGGTGGTTTCAGATGTCGCTCGATGGTTGTTCGGACCCGGGGGGGGCGGGGGGTTACACACATTGAGGTTTTTTTTTTACCAGGGGGTTCTGAGGGGGGCAAGCAGGTCCCATCCTGTCTGCCAGAGACCACGAAACTGGGTCAATGAGACCGGAGCCTGCCAAGAGTGTGTGTGTGTGTGTGTGTGTGTAAGCCTGTATGTATGTGTGTGTGTGTGTGTGTGTGTTGTATGTAGGAAAACAAAGGAGGTTGTGTTGGGACTGAATGAGCAGATAAAAGACTGGCTGTGAGTGAAGGACCAGACAGGTAGACAGACTGGTAGGCAGCCAAGTAGACAGGTAGACACACAGTGACAAGCAGATAGACAGGCTGAGCAGCAGACAGGTTCATGGCAGAGCAGCGGACAGACAGGCTCATGGCAGAGCAGCAGACAGACAGGCTCATGGCAGAGCAGCAGACAGACAGGCTCATGGCTCATGGCTGAGCAGCAGACAGACAGGCTCATGGCAGAGCAGCAGACAGACAGGCTCATGGCTCATCTCAGAGCAGCAGACAGACAGGCTCATGGCTCATGGCAGAGCAGCAGACAGACAGGCTCATGGCAGAGCAGCAGACAGACAGGCTCATGGCAGAGCAGCAGACAGACAGGCTCATGGCTCATGGCAGCGCAGCAGACAGACAGGCTCATGGCAGAGCAGCAGACAGACAGGCTCATGGCTCATGGCAGCACAGCAGACAGACAGGCTCATGGCAGAGCAGCAGACAGACAGGCTCATGGCTCATGGCAGAGCAGCAGACAGACAGGCTCATGGCAGAGCAGCAGACAGACAGGCTCATGGCTCATGGCAGAGCAGCAGACAGACAGGCTCATGGCTCATGGCAGAGCAGCAGACAGACAGGCTCATGGCTCATGGCAGAGCAGGATCAGGTCATCTGGTTTGAATCAGAGTAACTGGAGGCAGGAGGAGGACAGTTTATTAGTGAAACACATGAAGCAGCAGTGATGTACTGCAGTGTGACCTCAGGTCTACACTACCTGGATAAGCACTGCAGAAACACTTCAAATACAGCTCAACAAGCTCTTCAAAACACAACGCAAGTAACCAACCACAGACATTCTAATACCCTTATACTCTTGGAAAAACTTGTTAGAAACTGTTAGAAACGATGTTCTTCATTTCTTATGAACACAAACACATCTTCATGAATGAACACATCTTAAAAGCAAGGCCTGACCTCGGAGAGAGAACCAGGGTCTTCAAAAGAGGGAGGGAGGAAGACAGGACGTGGAAGGAGAGGGTTCGAGTCCTCCGCAAAATGGAGTCAAAGAGGAACTGGCGCAATCCAGTCTGTGGTTCCTGCCGTTGCCCCCGGATACGGACGAGCAAGCGAGCCAGAACTGGGAGCTTGAAGGAGCTGCAGCTGCCTCGTTTCCATAGCGATGGGGATACAGGACGGGTTAGAGATCAAGATGGAGAAAGAGAGAGACAGGGAGAGAGACAGGGAGAGAGATGGGGAGAGACAGACAGGAAGAGAGAGACAGGGAGAGAGTCAGAGGGAGAGAGACAGGGAGAGAGATGGGGAGAGTCAGACAGGGAGAGAGAGACAGGGAGAGAGTCAGGGGGAGAGAGATGGGGAGAGTCAGACAGGGAGAGAGAGACAGAGAGGGGAAGACTGGTCAAAAGTCAAAGAAAAGGTGAGTTTCAAGAGAAAGAGTGTTATGTTGGGAGGAGGAGAAGAGAGAAGAGAGCTCTAGAGGGAGGGAGAGAGGGAGGGAGGGGGTGAGGGGGATGTAGGGGGGAGGTTGAGCTCAGCCATGGAGCCCCAGGACCTCCCTGTGGACAGCAGCACCTTGAGGGGCACCTGGGGAACACAGACAGGCTGGGGAGAGGAGCCTCCTCGCTCTGACATGGGAGTCTGGGGCACCAGCTAACTGACCCACATTTACACAGGATTCCTCAGGGCTAAACTGATTATCCCATAACACACACGCTCACACTCACACACACTCACACACACACACACACACTCACTCACACTCACACACGCACACACTCACACTCACTCACACTCACTCACTCACACACACTCACACACACACACACACTCACTCACACACACACACACACTCACTCACACACGCACACACTCACACACACTCACTCACACTCACTCACTCACACACACACACACACACACAGCAGAAGATGCTCTGCTTACTTTGAGATGAACTCCAAGACATTCTACATGCTGCAGAGACTCCATGGTGGTCTTCACCAGAGCTGGACACACACACACACACACACAGCTCATGAGATGGGACATGGTCAGACTGGTGTGTGTGTAGATGTGTGTGTGTGTGTGTGTGATCTACTGACCTGCCACTTCCTCAAGCTGGGAGTCCTGCACCTCAAACAGCAGCTCATCATGGATCTGAGCCAGCAGTCTGGAGGGAGAGGCAGGGGGGGGAGGCAGGGGGGGGAGGCAGGGGGGGGAGGCAGGGGGGGGGGAGGCAGGGGGGGGAGGCAGGGGGGGGAGGCAGGGGGGAGGAGGCAGGGAGGGGAGGCAGGGGGGGGAGGCAGGGGGGGGGAGGCAGGGGGGGAGGGAGGGAGGAAGAGACACCACAGTAGGTGCTGTGAGCTGGTGTGAGAGTAGAAGAGCTCTAAGTGAATCACCTGGAGAGGCAGCAGCTGTGATACCCTGAGATATGATTATAGGAGGCTAGGAGGGAGGAGAGAGGGAGGCTGGGGGGGAGGAGAGAGGGAGGCTGGGGGGGAGGAGAGAGGGGGGGAGGCAGGGGGGAGGAGGGGGAGGGAGGGAGGGGGATGAGAATCACCTGGCAGAGGTGGAGCTGGAGGAGATCTGGGAGAAGATTCTGATCATGGCCATCTTACACAGGTCTGCTGCTGAGCCTGCTGGGCACACACAGTGAGGACACACACACACACACACAGTGAGGACACACACACACACACACAGTGAGGACACACACACACAGTGAGGACACACACACACACACACAGTGAGGACACACACACACACACACAGTGAGGACACACACACACACACACAGTGAGGACACACACACACACACAGTGAGGACACACACACACACACACAGTGAGGACACACACACACACACAGTGAGGACACACACACACACAGTGAGGACACACACACACACACAGTGAGGACACACACACACACAGTGAGGACACACACAGTGAGGACACACACACACACAGTGAGGACACACACACACACAGTGAGGACACACACACACACACAGTGAGGACACACACACACACACAGTGAGGACACACACACACACAGTGAGGACACACACACACACACAGTGAGGACACACACACACACAGTGAGGACACACACACACACACAGTGAGGACACACACACACAGTGAGGACACACACACACACAGTGAGGACGCACACACACACACAGTGAGGACACACACACACACAGTGAGGACACACACACACACAGTGAGGACACACACACACACAGTGAGGACACACACACACACAGTGAGGACGCACACACACACACACACACACACACAGTGAGGACACACACACACACACACAGTGAGGACACACACACACAGTGAGGACACACACACACACACAGTGAGGACACACACACACACACAGTGAGGACACACACACACACACACACAGTGAGGACACACACACACACACAGTGAGGACACACACACACACACAGTGAGGACACACACACACACAGTGAGGACACACACACACACAGTGAGGACACACACAGTGAGGACACACACACACACAGTGAGGACACACACACACACAGTGAGGACACACACACACACACACAGTGAGGACACACACACACACACAGTGAGGACACACACACACACAGTGAGGACACACACACACACACAGTGAGGACACACACACACACAGTGAGGACACACACACACACAGTGAGGACACACACACACAGTGAGGACACACACACACACAGTGAGGACGCACACACACACACAGTGAGGACACACACACACAGTGAGGACACACACACACACAGTGAGGACACACACACACACACACAGTGAGGACACACACGCACACACAGTGAGGACACACACACACACAGTGAGGACACACACACACACAGTGAGGACACACACACACACAGTGAGGACGCACACACACACACACACACACACAGTGAGGACACACACACACACACACAGTGAGGACACACACACACAGTGAGGACACACACACACACACAGTGAGGACACACACACACAGTGAGGACACACACACATATACACACACACAGTGAGGACACACACACACACCGACACACAGAGATGCACACACACACACCGACACACAGAGATGCACACACACAGATACACACACACACACACACACATATACACACACAAACACACACACACACACACACACTACCTTGAACTACAAAGTTGACGGCCTGTCTCTCGGCCTGCATGCGGACCCCCCAGTCAGAGGAGTGGATGAGGGGGAGGGACCGCCTCCGCCCCATGATGGACACCACGTAACCTAGGCAACAAGGTCCATGAAACACACGCATCATCCTCACATTAGGACATCACGTATACCGGTTAGAACCGGTGTTTACGATTCTCTCTCACACACACACGCACACTCGCCTTTCCCACCAATCCCATCCTACACTATCTACTACACACTCCCTTTCCACACACAACCCCTACATAAAAACACACACACACACACACACTCTGGCCCTGTACATTCCAGTGCTGGACAATGGACCAGGCTTTAGAGCCAAATCCCTCTGCAAAAGACTGCTGTGGTTTAGAGGACACAATAAACCTAAATCCTGGAACTGAACACACACACACACACACACACACACACACACTCTGTCCACATGCCTGTCACACGTGTGTGACCTCTGGGGCAGGAATGTGCTTTTTAAAACAGTACTTTTAACACTGCTTGTCCACGCATTGGTATTATGCCAGTGTATGAGTGTGTGTGTATGAGTGTGTGTGTATGAGAGTGTGTGTGTGTGTGTTATTTGACCTCTGAGTGCTAGTGTTTGCCTGTAAACATCCTTGCACATATTTTCCAATATGTTCACAGCTGTTTATAGGTGTGTTACAGCTTGTGTGTCAGTGTGTGTGTGTGTCAGTGTGTGTGTGTCAGTGTGTGTGTGTCAGTGTGTGTGTGTCAGTGTGTGTGTGTCAGTGTGTGTGTGTCAGTGTGTGTGTGTGTGTGTTTACTGAAGCGATGCTGAGTTAACTAGGTCTGCCAGCGAACACTGCAGCCTCTCTCTGACTCGCCCTCTTTTCCTCAAAGCCTTCATTTCCCCAGTTGTTGTTCCACGCCAAAAAGCTTTCCTCATCTTCATCATCCTCCTCCTCCTCTTCCTCCTCCTCTCCTTTTCCCCTGTCTGTGACTAGTCTTCACAAGTGGGGGTTATGTCACAAGAGATCTGACTGTGAAGTAAACATACTAACACACACACACACACACACACACACCTACAAACACTCCTACCCAGCCATGGAACTGCCGGCTGATTTGAATATCAAAGAGGGAGATTCTCCCAACTCTATAGTGAGGGGAGGCAGGAGGAGAGGGGAAGAGGAGGGGAGAGGAAAGAAGAGAGAAGAGGAGAGGGGAGGGGAGGATGAGAGGAAAGAATAAGAGAGGAGAAGGGAGGAGGAGAAGAGAGTGGAGAAAAGGAGGAGTGGAGGAGAGGAGGAGGGAAGAGAGGACAGGGAGGAGGGTCGTGTTTGATTACCTATTGACCGGGGCTTTATTTATTCTCCTTGATTGAGGGTTCACGATGTGTGTGAGAGTGTGTGTGTGTGTGTGTGTGTGGCTCAGACCTGGGGGCAACAGTCTCAGATGTGCTCAATCAGCATTTCTGTGCTGAATATATCGAGTGGCTCGTTTGAAACACCCACAACCCCCCCCCCCCCCCCCCCCCCCCCAAACTATCGACCAGCGGTTCATCTCTGTCCAGCCAGTGCAGGAGAATCTGCCCACTCACCTGCCCGCCCACACCCACACCCACCTCTGCATGAACACACACACTGGACTACACACCTTGCTTGTGGCACTGCTGGATGGTCCTCTGGATGAAGGCCTGCACCTCTCTGTAGGTCTGCAGGAAGCTGTCCTGGAAGAGGCTGGCCTGCTCTGCACTCACCCCCAGGATCCCAGACAGACGCTCCCGCCCTGGGGGGCAGGAGGGGAGGGTTAGACCCTGGGGGGCAGGAGGGGAGGGTTAGACCCTGGGGGGCAGGAGGGGAGGGTTAGACCCTGGGGGGCAGGAGGGGAGGGTTAGACCCTGGGGGGCAGGAGGGGGGGGTTAGACCCTGGGGGGCAGGAGGGGGGGGTTAGACGCTGGGGGGGGGGGGAGGGGGGGGGGGGGGGGGGGGGTTAGACGCTGGGTGTGTATTCGCACACGGCTGGCAGGGAGTAATGTTCTGCCAGACTGGGTGAGTGCCAGGAAGAGGGGGGGTCAGGCAGAGCAGGGGGCCCAGCAGAGACAGACACTAAGCCCCCAATCTGTGCCAGTCTGGGGCCTGCAGCGGCCCCTGGACCCCCCCACCCACACACACAGCAATGCACCACACACCATGGGACCGCAGAGATGGCTAAGCCAGAGTGTGTGTGTGTCATTGTTGTGTGTGTGTGTGCGTGAGGACATGGAAGAGGTCACAGACACACTGACGACTCACAGAACTGACAAGATAGCACAGACCCAGAGAGAGGCCTGTGTAGTGATAGGGCTGGAGTGTGTGTGTGTGTGTTTGTTATAGAGAGTGTAAAGGCAACCAACAGACAAAAGCTGGCTCAGAGGAGGGTGACAGAGAATTTGTATTGTGTGCATGCGTGTGTGAAGAGTGTGTGCGTTAAGCTCCACATTCCAGTTGAATGAGGTCATTCCGGTGGAACCCTTCTGGCCTGGATACTGCTGCTCTGTCACCTCATCTGCCTCCACCTCTCTCTCTTTCCTCCACCTCTCTCTCTTTCCTCCACCTCTCTCTCTCTTCCCTCCACCTCTCTCTCTCTTCCCTCCACCTCTCTCTCTTCCCTCCACCTCTCTCTCTTCCCTCCACCACTCTCTCTTCCCTCCATCACTCTCTCTTTCCTCCACCTCTCTCTCTCTTCCCTCCATCACTCTCTCTTCCCTCCATCACTCTCTCTTCCCTCCATCACTCTCTCTTCCCTCCACCTCTCTCTCTCTTCCCTCCACCTCTCTCTCTTCCCTCCACCTCTCTCTCTCTTCCCTCCACCTCTCTCTCTTCCCTCCATCACTCTCTCTTCCCTCCACCTCTCTCTCTCTTCCCTCCACCTCTCTCTCTTCCCTCCACCACTCTCTCTTCCCTCCACCACTCTCTCTTCCCTCCACCTCTCTCTCTTCCCTCCATCACTCTCTCTTCCCTCCATCACTCTCTCTTCCCTCCACCTCTCTCTCTTCCCTCCACCTCTCTCTCTTCCCTCCATCACTCTCTCTTCCCTCCACCTCTCTCTCTTCCCTCCACCTCTCTCTCTTCCCTCCACCTCTCTCTCTTCCCTCCATCCTTCCTTTCTTAAACTCCTTCTCTTCTGCTTTCTTACAGTACTCCCCCCACCTTTCTCTCTCTGTCTCTGTTTTCTCTCTATCCATCTCTTTCTTTCGCAGCGCCCCCCCCCCCCCTCTCTCTCCCCCGCTAACTTCCTCTACATTTTAGCTTCTTCCTGGCAGAGTTAAACATACAACACTTGGCCTGCTTATCTTATGACCCATTTCTGCATGTGTGTGTGTGTACGTGTGTGTGTGCGTGCGTGCGTGTAAGTGAGTGCGTGTCCACAGCCTACGCCACCCCTCCCCCCTCTCTCCATTATTGTCTCCTGGAGAAAGCTTCCTTTTAGTATTCCGTTACCATGACGACGAGTCGCTAAGGAAGCGCTGCCTGTCTATTCTGATCGAGAACCCCCTCTCTCTCTCTCTACCTCTTTTCCTCCATCAACTCTTATTCTTCCAGCCCTCCCTCCCCTTCTCACCTCCCCTCTCTCCTCTCCCTCCCCCCCTCTCCCCTCTCTCCTCCCCTCTCTCTCCCTCCCTCCCCTCTTCCTCCTTCCTTGATGCTACCCTCCTCTTTCGTTCTTCACCTCCCCCCCTCCTAACTTAATCTTAGGGTACAAACGCAAACGCACATATGCCAACACACACACACACACACTGTACACACACGGTGTTGTTGAAAACAAGTCATTAGACCATGTGTGTGAGTAGGTGTATGTGGGCTGAGACTGAGTAACATGTGAAAGCAGTTACCAAGGAGGTTACTGAGTCTACTGCTACACACACACACACACGCACACACACACACACACACACACATACACACACGCATACACACACACACACACACACAAGAACAGAGCTGTGTTTTCTGTACTGACCCCACCATTAAGAAACCACTTAATACTGCGGTCACCAAGACTGTGTCAAGTCCATGAACACACTATGGAAAAGTGATGTGTGCATGTGGAGTCTGTGTGTGTGTGAGTGAGTGTTAGTGTAAGTGTGTGTGTGTATCCTCA
>CM059341.1:6689508-6719946 GCA_030340685.1 Protosalanx chinensis | reverse complement strand
AACTAACATTCATCTTTCTGCTCTCCTCCCCTCTCCACTCCCTTTACTCCTCACTCCCTCCCTCTCCTCCTCACTCCTCCCTCCCCCCTCCTTCCCTCCTCCCTCCCTCCCCTCTCACTCCCTCCTCACTCTCCCTCCCTTCTCCTCCTCACTCCCTCCCCTCCCCCCTCCCTCTCCTCCCCCTCCCTCCCCTCCTAACTCCCTCCTCACTCCCTCCCCTCCTCCCCACCTCCCTCCTCACTCCCTCCTCACTCCCTCCCCCACCTCCCTCCCCTCCTCCCTCCTCTCCCCAGGCTCCCTGTAACAGGCGAGGCTTGTGTTTAATGACAGAATACTGACAGGGTTCCTCTGTGGTCTGTTCATCAGCACTACAGCACAGCCCACTCTCACACACAGTGAAGGCCCGAGGGATTTACTGCGCGCGTGTGTGTGTGCGCTTCCAATAGGGAGTGTGTTAGCAACACTGCAGGGTAGCAGGGGGAACACTGTGAAGGTGCCATGAATACTGCTGTGTGTGTGTGTGTGTGTAGTGTGTGAGAGAGAGTGTGTGTGTGTGAGCATGCCAGATAAAGAGAGATCCTTGTATGTGTTGAATCCATTGAAATATGATGTGTAAAACACTTCAACGCTTGTCGTTGATCAAAGACCAGAAAACGTGTTTGAAATCATGTTTGTGGAAATGATCAAATGAGTCGAGGCGAAGGCTACTTCATCTCTCCGTTTTCAGAACATCTGACAGAGTGGCATCTCTCCGCTTCAGAAACCCTCCAGAAACTAAGATGAAAGCTTCAAGGAATGTTTCCCTGTCCAGTAAGGCCTCCTAGAGCTGGGCATTGCTGACTAATAGTTGTACAGCAGTGTGAGAGAATAAAGAAAAGCTTAAGAGAGAAGAGAGAGGTGGGAGGGGGGGGGGGCGGGCGGCGAGGGAGAGGAGAGAGAGGAGAGGGGGAGGGAGCGGGGGAGTGAGGATGAGAGAGGTTTGAAACATCCTGCAACAGGGAAGAGCCGGTGGAGGGGGAGGAGAGGGGGAGGAGAGGGTGTGGTGAGGGGGGGGGGAGGAGAGGGGGAAAGGAGGGGAGGGAGAAAAGGCAGAGGGGGGGAAAGGAGGAGAGAAAGTTGGATGTCATTTGCCTTCTCTGGTTTCACTGCCAAGGGCATCGGTGTGTCCGCGAGGGTTAGGGTGATGGAACGAGCCCAGGGAGGGAACACACTGGTTTCACTGGTTTCCATGTCAACTGTGGACTGCAGAAAGGGTGTGTGTGTGTGTGTGTGTGTGTGTGAGAGAGAGAGAGAGAGAGAGAGAGTGAGTGAGAGAAAGAGAGAGATTCTTGAGCTCTCTGGGTGAGTTCATGGTTGTCCTGTTTTCCAGCGAAGCCCCTCACCTCACATGAACCCCACATTAAGGCGATCCCTTCTGTGGTGGTGCAGAACCTTCTAGAAGAGACTTCTACTGCTACGTCACTACAGCAGCACAAACTGTCTGGGTAGGAGAGGCAGTGAGGAATGATGCAGAATCTAAGCATGTGTATGTGTGTGTGTGTGTGTGTGTGTGACATCAGGAGTTCCATCTTTAGTGAATGATTTCCCTAGGTTATTTACAGACACACACGTTATCTGTCCATTTCATTCTCGCACACACACACACACACACACACACACACAGAAGTGAAATCAAAACAGTGTGTGTGTGTGAGAGTGTACATCTTTACTGCTGTCTGTTTCCCATGCTTCCTATATTAGTGAAATAGTGTCTGTGTATGTGTGTGTGTGTGTGTCAGAGACCTATGAATATTTCAGTAACAGTCCTTTACTGACTCTACAAAGGTGCTCAAAGCGTGACTAAAAGCTTTATGCTACTCAATCAACCTCGCTGTCTATCACACACACTTCCTCACTCAATATTCACTCACACACACACACACACACACACTAACACACACACACACACACTACTTTTCCCTGCACACAAGACGCCATTTATTTATGTGCCACTGTATCTATATGTGTGTCTGTGTGTGTCTGTCTGTGTGTGTGTGTGTGCAGGTGAGTGTGTGTGTGTGTGTGTGTGTGTGTGTGTAAGCTGTAAGGTAGAACAAGAGAAGCTGTGTTCTCCTGAAGGACACAGAAGAGAGGAGAGAGAGACCAGCTGAGATCAAACCCTGGATGAAGAGATACAAGAGTGGGGAAAAAGAGAGAGCGACAGGAAAGAGAGAGAACAGAGAGAGAGAGAGAGAGAGAGACAGAGAGAGATAGAGAGAGATAGAGAGAGAGAGATAGAGAGACAGAGGAGAGAGACAGAGAGAGATAGAGAGAGATAGAGAGAGAGATAGAGAGACAGAGAGAGAGAGAGATAGAGAGAGAGGAACAGAGAGAGAGAGAGAACAGAGAGAGATATACAGAGAGAGAGAGATAGAGAGAGAGATAGAGAGAGAGAGACAGAGAGAGCTAGAGAGATAGAGAGAGAGGAACAGAGAGAGATATACAGAGAGAGAGAGAAAGATAGAGAGAGAGACAGAGCGAGAGAGATAGAGAGAGATAGAGAGAGAGATAGAGAGAGAGAGAGGAACAGAGAGAGAGAGAGAACAGAGAGAGATATACAGAGAGAGAGAGAGATAGAGAGAGAGATAGAGAGAGAGAGACAGAGAGAGCTAGAGAGATAGAGAGAGAGGAACAGAGAGAGATATACAGAGAGAGAGAGAGAGAGATAGAGAGAGAGACAGAGCGAGAGAGATAGAGAGAGATAGAGAGAGAGAGAGAGAGAGCTCTAATGGATGGACTTACAGGGTTTTTCGCAGTGATTCTACCAGTCACAGCACTAGTCTGGAGCCATGTCGAGGAGATCCAGTTCTAATGTACAGACAGAGAGAGCCAGTCTGTAGTGAAGCTGAATCCTTACTTTAGTAGGAACAGAACTAACAGTAGTCCTGTACTGGTCCACTAAAGGAAATGTCCCAAACGCCCAATATCATAAACACAGAGGACTGGAGGTTAAAACACTGGGTTAAACAAGACAGTTTAATGCTGGTGATGGCACAGCAGTAATGCACATAGGTAAGGTACACCTCAGTTGGACTCAGGTACACCTCAGTTTGACTCAGGTACGCCTCAGTTGGACTCAGGTACACCTCAGTTTGACTCAGGTACACCTCAGTTTGACTCAGGTACACCTCAGTTGGACTCAGGTACACCTCAGTTTGACTCAGGTACACCTCAGTTTGACTCAGGTATACCTCAGTTTGACTCAGGTACGCCTCAGTTTGACTCAGGTACACCTCAGTTTGACTCAGGTACACCTCAGTTTGACTCAGGTACACCTCAGTTGGACTCAGGTACACCTCAGTTTGACTCAGGTACACCTCAGTTTGACTCAGGTATACCTCAGTTTGACTCAGGTACGCCTCAGTTTGACTCAGGTACACCTCAGTTTGACTCAGGTACACCTCAGTTTGACTCAGGTACACCTCAGTTTGACTCAGGTACACCTCAGTTGGACTCAGGTACACCTCAGTTGGACTCAGGTACACCTCGGTTTGACTCAGGTACACCTCGGTTTGACTCAGGTACACCTCAGTTTGACTCAGGTACACCTCAGTTTGACTCAGGTACACCTCAGTTTGACTCAGGTACACCTCAGTTTGACTCAGGTACACCTCAGTTTGACTCAGGTACACCTCGGTTTTTGACTCAGGTACACCTCGGTTTGACTCAGGTACACCTCAGTTTGACTCAGGTACACCTCAGTTTGACTCAGGTACACCTCAGTTTGACTCAGGTACGCCTCAGTTTGACCTCAGGTACACCTCAGTTTGACTCAGGTACGCCTCAGTTTGACTCAGGTACACCTCGGTTTGACTCAGGTACGCCTCAGTTTGACTCAGGTACACCTCAGTTTGACTCAGGTACACCTCAGTTTGACTCAGGTACGCCTCAGTTTGACTCAGGTACGCCTCAGTTTGACTCAGGTACGCCTCAGTTTGACTCAGGTACACCTCAGTTTGACTCAGGTACACCTCAGTTGGACTCAGGTACACCTCAGTTGGACTCAGGTACACCTCAGTTTGACTCAGGTACACCTCAGTTTGACCCAGGTACACCTCAGTTTGACTCAGGTGGCACGCAGAGGAAATCAGGTAGTTTGAGCAGAGTGAGCCTGCCAGAGCGCCCGAGCCTCGCTGCCCCCTGGTGTCAGAGCAGAGTCACAGCAGCACGGCTCACCTTCTCATCATGCAGGACAGGATCCCGTCCACAAACGTGGACTTGACCTTGTGAACCTGAGGCCAGCACATGGACATACACACACGGTGCATATGTGAGTACGTTCAGAGATGGGTTTCATATGTGGAGGGTGTTTTAACTGGGGGGCTGTGTGTGTGTTGTGGGGGTAGTATTTTACCTGTCTGTACTCCAGGATAATCTTGGGCAAGGGGTGCAGGTCCTGGAGCAGTAACAGCTAAACACACACACATTAACACACACACACACACGTTAACACGCTCACAAATGAACACACACACACATTAACACGTACACACACATTAACACGGTCACAGATGCCATGTTAGGCTGACCTTTCAATGGATCTAAAGTGTGTATGTATGTGTGTGTGTGTATGCGTGTGTGTGTGGGTGCCCTGAGAGAGATGAAATGAAGTGTTTTTGCGTCCTGAACTGTCCACACCCTTCCACTGCAGTGTCTCTCCATCTCTGCATCTCCTCTCTCTCTCTCCCTCCTTCTCTCTCTCTCTCTGTGTCTCTCTCTCTCTCTTACCCCCTCTATCTCTGTGTCTCTCTCTCTCTTTGTGTCTCTCTCTCTCTTACCCCTCTCTCTCTCTGTCTCTCCCCCTCTCTCTCTCCCCCTCTCTCTCACCCCCACTCCCCCCCCCCTCTCCCCCCCCCTCTCCCCCCCCCCCTCTCTCCCCCCCCCCCTTTCTCCCCCCCTCTCCCCCCCCCCCACTCTCCCCCCCCCTCTCTCTCCCCCCCTCTCTCCCCCCCCTCTTCTCTCCCCCCCTCTCTCCCCTCACCGCTGCCTCTGATGTTGACTGTTGTTGTTTCAGCAGAGTCTTGGGGAGCCTCTTGTTCTCACAGCGTTCATGGAGACGCAGCTTCTCAAACAGGACCTGAGAGTCAACACAGGAAACACACAGAAACATCCTATCACTCACTGTGTCACTGCTACAGAAACACTCTATCACTCACTCTATCACTCACTCTATCACTCGTACAGAAACACTCCCTCCCTCCTACAGAAACACCCACTCCCTCCCTCCTACAGAAACACCCACTCCCACTCCCTCCCTCCTACGGAAACACCCACTCCCACTCCCTCCCTCCTACAGAAACACCCACTCCCACTCCCTCCCTCCTACAGAAACACCCACTCCCACTCCCTCCCTCCTACAGAAACACCCACTCCCACTCCCTCCCTCCTACGGAAACACCCACTCCCACTCCCTCCCTCCTACAGAAACACCCACTCCCACTCCCTCCCTCCTACAGAAACACCCACTCCCACTCCCTCCCTCCTACAGAAACACCCACTCCCACTCCCTCCCTCCTACAGAAACACCCACTCCCACTCCCTCCCTCCTACGGAAACACCCACTCCCACTCCCTCCCTCCTACAGAAACACCCACTCCCACTCCCTCCCTCCTACAGAAACACCCACTCCCACTCCCTCCCTCCTACGGAAACACCCACTCCCACTCCTGGCCCTGCAGGCCTGTGCTGACTGACCGCTCTGAGCTGAGTGCAGCTGGACACCAGGAACATCTGACCTGCTGCCTGGTGGGCCTCCTGCTCCAGCTGCCTCATCTTAGTCTGGGGGAGGAGGGAGAGGGGGGAGAGAGGGAGGGGGGAGATAGGGAACGACCAGAGAGCATGATGGGAATCCACATCAATAGATGGGTGCATGACCATGCATTTATGCCTGTGTGGTTGTGTGTGGTTGTGTGTGTGACGTGTGTGTGTGTGTGTGGTTGTGTGTGTGTGTGTGGTTGTGTGTGGTTGCGTGTGTGTGTGGTTGTGTGTAGTTGTGTGTGTGTGTGTGTGATGTGTGTGTGGTTGTGTGTGTGTGCAGGCTCATGGTAATCCCGTGACAGTATTGGCAAGCTCTCTGCAAGTCAGGCTTTGTGAGAAGCTGGGAGAATCCTGCAGAGTCCTGTCTCCCCCTGGCCCACACAGCATACATAACAAGAAGACAGAGAGAGGGAGGGGGAGAGAGGGAGAGATGAGGAGGGCGGGGGGATGAATAGTTGAGGGGGGGGGGGGGCTGGGGGGGAGTAAAAGGCGGATTAGAGAGGGAAGGCGAACAGAAGAAAAGATGAAAGAGGGAAGGAGGGAGGGAGAGACCAGGGTGGAGGTTGATAAGAGGGTAAGATGGGAGAGAGGGAGGGAGAGGGAGGGAGAGGGGGAGGGAGAGAGGGGAGAAGATGAGACGTTTTGACAGTCTAATCCTGGTTTGCAGCAGAATGTTTGTATGTCCTTAAACACGAGAGAACTGCTCCAACTAGGACTCACTGAAGAGAAATGGAGAAAAATACAGCACAGACAGACACAAGGGAGCGAGAGGGAGGGGGGGGAGAGAGAGAAGAGAGAGAGAGAGAGAGAGAGCAAGAGCTAGATAGACATGGAGGCAGAGTGGAGAGAGAGAGAGATGGAAGAGGCAGAGGGTTGAGGACTCTGATGTACTCTCATCAATATGACATGTTCCCCGTCAGCACACACACACACACACACACGCACACGCACACGCAGAGTGAACCTAAGGATAGGGTTCCTTCTGTGTGGTATGCTGGGACCCAGAACTGGGGAGGTGAGAACCCAGAGGAGGTGCCGTTCCAGAACACTAATCCTCATTCCAGGAGACTGATGCAGCTGCTCAGTCTAGCAGAACACACAGCCTCCATATGCTCTGAAGATACACACACACACACACACACACCCACACACACATGCACAAACACGCACACACCACACACCCACACACACGTACACACACACACACACACACAGTGCCACTGCAGCGGGGGGCTTCTAAGCTGCGGGGAGATGGTTTTTTAGATGTTGCTGTTGTGTAGCAGTGATGAGATCAACAGGACCTGCCTCTCACTAACCTGCCTGCTTCAGAGACAAGAGGTGTGTGTCACTAGATGTGTGTGTGTGTGTGTGTGTGTGATGCTCTTTCCTGCAGCAACACCCTGAAGGAGACAGACAGAAGCTCAGTTCTATTTTTAGAGACACGGCAAGGAGCGCATTCCCCACTACCCCCTACTGCTGTCAGCATCTTTAAGAGTGTGTGTGTGTGTGTGTGCGGCAGAGCGACAAGGGAGCAGAGAAACGTGTGTTCAGAAGAATGTGTGTCTATGCATTCCAAAGGGTGTGTCTATACGTAAGCGTGTGAACGTGTGTGTCCGTGTGTGTGTGTGTGAGTGTGTGTGATTGACACCACCATCTAGAAGCCTCTCTCTGGTCCAGTCTGAGCTTTACTGTATTGGTCTGAGCCATCTCCAATTTGTACAGAGCCCCGGTAATCCCTCCCTCCCTCCCCCCCCTCCCCCCCTCCCTCCCTCAGGTCATCCCTTCATCCATTCTTTGCTCTTTTCTCTTTGTCTTCATAACCATCCAATTCAACGTGCAGCCATTTCCCCTAATTGATCAAGGTCGACCAAGGACAGGATCAGAATTGCAGTTTTATCAGTTTATCAGAACCACAAGTAAGAAATGTGTGTAAGCGTGTGTGTTGAGTGTGTGTTAGTGTGTGTGTGTGTATCTCACCCCCAGCATTTCCGAGGTCCTCTTCAAAGCCTCCTTGTCCACATGGATCCTGTGGCTCTCCATGGCTGCAACAACCATAACCACACCCACATCCTTTAACCACACCCACATCCTTTAACCACACCCACATCCTTTAACCACACCCACATCCTTTAACCACAACCATAACCACACCCACATCCTTTAACCACACCCATAACCACACCCACATCCTTTAACCACACCCATAACCACACCCACATCCTTTAACCACACCCACATCCTTTAACCACATCCTTTAACCACACCCATAACCACATCCCCAACCATATCTATGACGACTAGTATAGATATTCCACTCCCCCAGGGCAAGTCACACTGAACCATATGCTGTGTACTTGACCTTTGTAAAGGACATTCTCCCTCCCACCTCCTCCCTCTCCTCCCTCTCCTCCCTCTCTCCTCACCTGCTAGGACAGGGATCATGCTGGTCTCCATGTTAGTGTACAGTTCCCACAGCCCCTGGGCCTGGACGACAACAGACACTGTCACACCTGTGTGTGTGCGCGCGTGTGTGAGTGTGTGTGTGTGTGTAGGTGTGATTAAACCTTCAGCTTGCAGCGTAGCTCTGTGTTGAGCTTGTAAAGCAGATTCAGACTGGAGATTACCAGAGACACCTGAGAGAGAGAGAGAGAGAGAGAGAGAGACAGAGAGAGAGAGAGGGAGAGAGAGACAGAGAGACAGAGAGAGACAGAGAGAGAGAGAGAGAGAGAGAGAGAGAGAGAGAGAGAGAGAGAGAGAGAGAGACAGAGAGAGAGAGAGGGAGAGAGAGACAGAGAGACAGAGAGAGACAGAGAGAGAGAGAGAGAGAGAGGAGAGACAGAGAGAGACAGAGAGAGAGAGAGAGAGAGAGAGACAGAGAGAGAGAGAGAGAGAAAGAGAGGGAAAGAGAGAGAGAGAGGAGGAGGAGACTAAAGGAGCAGATTCATTGAGATGTTCGATAGGTGTGTGTACGTGTGAGCATGTGTGTGTGTGTGTAAGCACTCACCTGCCTGGTTCCCAGGGCGGGGCAGCAGGGTGTGTGTGCTCTGCCCCTGCAGTGTCTGGACAGCAGGTCCTGGTAGCAGGAGGCAGGGTCTGCTGGGTCCAACAGCCAGGCACACACCTGGGGGTCCTGCACCCGACACCCCCACACTGGGGGGGCCGGGGGGGTCAGGCTTAGACCGGACCTGTGTGTGTGTGTGTGTGTGTGTGTTACCTTGTTTCCAGCTGAGCTGATCTCTGTAGTGCTGCAGCACGGTGCGGAGGAAGTCCTTAGTCTTATAACACACTATCAGCTGAGCTCCAGATAACAGCTGCAACAATAGCTCTCTATCCCCCACACACACACACATAGTACACACACAGTTACTGTGTAGACACCTTGACACACACACACACACACACACACACATAGTACACACACAGTTACTGTGTAGACACCTTGACACACACACACACACACACACACATAGTACACACACAGTTACTGTGTAGACACCTTGACACACACACACACACACACACACATAGTACACACACAGTTACTGTGTAGACACCTTGACACACACACACACACACACACACATAGTACACACACAGTTACTGTGTAGACACCTTGACACACACACACACACACACACACATAGTACACACACAGTTACTGTGTAGACACCTTGACACACACACACACACACACACACACATAGTACACACACAGTTACTGTGTAGACACCTTGACACACACACACACACACACACACATAGTACACACACAGTTACTGTGTAGACACCTTGACACACACACACACACACACACACACATAGTACACACACAGTTACTGTGTAGACACCTTGACACACACACACACACACACATAGTACACACACAGTTACTGTGTAGACACCTTGACACACACACACACACATAGTACACACACAGTTACTGTGTAGACACCTTGACACACACACACACACATAGTACACACACAGTTACTGTGTAGACACCTTGACACACACACACACACACACACACCCACACAGTGACAGGGGCCCGTGCTGACCTGGTGAAGAGCTCCAGGGTGTGGTCGTGGTGCTGGAGGGCCCAGGCTGGGGTGTGCTCCAGCCTGAGGTACAGCATGCTGTCCTGGGGCCCTCCACACTCCTCTGCTGCCCTCTGCTCCAGAGAGGCCCTCAGCACAACCAGGAGCCCGCACACTGGGGGACTGCACTTCTGCACCGCACACACACACACACCCACCGCACAGATGCATAGCACACTGAAAACACACATCCACTCCCACACACACACACCGCACAGATGCACAACACACATCCACACACACACACCGCACAGATGCATAACACACATCCACACACATCCACACCCACACACACACAGCATCTGGCAGAGTTCTGACCTGCTGTGGGTCCAGCTGAGTGGTTCCATCCTGGAACACCAGGGTCAGAACCAACGCCTGGGCCCGCCTTGCTTCCTGTAGAACCCTGCCCCTCTCCTCTGGGCTCAGCTTCCCAGCATCCTTCACTCTGGGGTCACAGGTCAGGGCGCTGGTCAGGCAGACTTTGGGCTGGGTTTTGGGCTCCCTGTTGGTGCTGTCTGGTCCAGGTTTGGCCTGCTTCAGCCTGGAGGTCTTGGTGGTGTTGGAGAGGCATGTGGAGTCAGTCCCGTTCTGAGTGGATCCGAACTCCTTCTCAGTGACCTGCCCCTCCTCTGATGTTGGGGGTGGTTTTTTGGTTTTGGGGGGGAAGGTTTTGACTCTTGTGGGACCCCCAGTGTTGCAGGGGGTCTTGGTCTCTCTCTGATTGGGGTGTTTGGGAGAGGAGGTAAAGGCTCTGCCCCTGTCCTGCCCCTCCACCCCCTCCCCCCTGGGCTGGGAGAGGCGAGGGGGCTGCCACCTCGGCGGGGGACGCCTGGGGAGGGAGATCTTGGCTGGGGGGGCACAGGGTGCGGACGAGGGGTCATCGTGCTTCCTCTTGAGGGGGAGCAGGGGAGGAGGGAAGACCCTGGTCTCCGCTGGGGAGCCGCCATCACCGGCCTGGAGGAGCGAGAGAGGGACAGACGATGAGGAAGAGAGAGAGAGGGATAGGAAAGACAGAGAGACATCAACAAAGAGAGGGAGATGTAATAGAGAGATAGAGAGCAACAGAAAGAGGTAACCCAGCAGTGTGTGTGTGTGGGAGCAGTGTGTGTGTGTGTGTGTGGGAGCAGTGTGTGTGTGTGTGTGTTAGGGAGCAGTGTGTGTGTGTGTGTGTGTGTGTGTGGGAGCAGTGTGTGTGTGTGTGTGTGTGTGTGTGTGTGAGCCCGTCAGGCTGGTTCTCAGCAGCAGACAGCTCTCTCTGGCTTTCTGCAGACAGTGACCCAGACACGATCTCACCCTCACACACTACACACTCACACACACAGGCACTTACCACTAACACAGTCTCACACACACACACACACACACAGACAGACGTCCTAGACAGACAGACAGACAGTTTCCAGAGAGCAGCCTCAGTGCTCAGTAACCTTCCCCTGTCCTCATCCAGAACACTCTGCTCCACACCAGCTCCATTATTCACAACCACCAGTTTATTTATGCAAAGCGAGGGGCTGGGAGCTTCCAGATGGGTGTTTGCATGTGCGGGCGTGTGTGTGCGTGTGCGTTTGAGTGTGTGAGCAGGTGTGAGTGGCCATGCGCAGGTGTATGTGTGTGTGTGTGTGTGTGAGCCTGAAGCCTCCCTCTGCTCCGGGAACCCTAGCATCAACAGGGGACGAGGCATCCCATGATTCACCTCTCTCTGGGGGGGAGCTGAGCTGCTCCGTTTGTAAACCCAAAGAGCTTCGGTTCTTCCTGCTGACCGCCTCCAACCCCTCCCAGGAGGGCAGGGCAGGAGGGGGGAGGAGGAGGAGGGGGGTATGGCTCTGTACAGGGATGTGGGGGAGTGGCCTATGGCAGGATGGATCTCCATCTCATCCACTGCAGTGCTGGAGTCAGCAGCAACTTAAGGCGGTGTCTGCAGCTCTCCCACCCTCAGCCCATATCTGCATCTCCTCACGCCTCCCTCCCCTTCCCTGCGCCTCCCCTCCTCCCGTTACCTCTGGCTTCTCATGGGTGGTTCTCCCTGGGGGAGGCGTGGGAGGACAGGAGGCTCGTCCCCCTGCCTGGGAAGGCCTCGTGTTGAGAGCACGTGTAGCTGGGGCTGCTGGGGAGGAAACAACAACCATTTAGTAGAGTTGTGTGTGTGTGTGTGTTTAGGTTTCTGTGCGTATGTTTGTGTGCGTGTTTGTTTGTGCGTGCGTGTTTGTGTGTGTATGTTTGTGTGCCTCTGTGTGTGTGTGTGTGTGTGTGTGTGGGCCTGTCCTAACAGAGGTCAGCAAGGCTGATGTGAGCAAAGCTGAGATCTTCCATTCTGTCACTACGCAGAGCTTGACTCAGCACTGTGGGGGAAAACGCAGCGTGTCACAGGAGGAGACGAGGGATGGAGGGAGGAGAAGAGGGAGGGAGGGAGGAGAAGAGGGATGGAGGGATGGAGGGAGGGATGGAGGGATGGAGGGAGGGAGGGATGGAGGGAGGGAGGGGAAGAGGGGGGGAGGAGAAGAGGGGGGGAGGAGAAGAGGGATGGAGGGATGGAGGGAGGAGAAGAGGGATGGAGGGAGGGAGGAGAAGAGGGATGGAGGGAGGGAGGAGAAGAGGGATGGAGGGAGGAGAAGAGGGATGGAGTGAGGAGAAGAGGGATGAAGGGAGGAGAAGAGGGATGGAGGGAGGGAGGGATGGAGAAAAGAGTGCGTAGGAGAGGGATCCTCAGTCAGCAAGTCCAGAGTAAACCTGTGTTCACCCTGAGACATCCTCTGTCATGGGAGAAGTCTGGTAAAGCCCCTGCTGTTCAGCTACCACCAGGATCAGGCTGCAATCAGTAGGATGCTGCCCTCTAGTGGTGTGAACACCCTGTTTGTTTCTTTAGCTTATTAATCACCCACCAGCTTGCTATCCCTCCACCTGAGTCCTACACTCACCTGTATCTCCTTTGATCCACACTGCAGCTGCTGTCTCCAACAGGTTGTCTCTCCTTGCCTCCTGTGCCCTTATCTCCCCTCTCCTCCCCTGACTCTCTTTCCATGCCTCCATCTCTAAGTCCTTCCTTCCTGGCCTCTCCTCAGCCAGGTGTTTCTCTGTGTGCTGGTCTCTCTCAGCCAGGTGTTTCTCTGCGTGCTGGTCTCTCTCAGCCAGGTTTTTCTCTGTGTGCTGGTCTCTCTCAGGCAGGTGTTTCTCTATGTGCTGGTCTCTCTCAGCCAGGTGTTTCTCTGCGTGCTGGTCTCTCTCAGCCAGGTGTTTCTCTGCGTGCTGGGGTATCTCAGCCAGGTGTTTCTCTGTGTGCTGGTCTCTCTGAGCCAGGTGTTTCTCTGTGTGTTGGTCTCTCTCAGCCAGGTGTTTCTCTGCGTGCTGGTCTCTCTCAGCCAGGTGTTTCTCTGTGTGCTGGTCTCTCTCAGCCAGGTGTTTCTCTGTGTGCTGCGGTCTCTCAGCCAGGTGTTTCTCTGTGTGCTGGTCTCTCTCAGCCAGGTATTTCTCTGTGTGCTGGTCTCTCTCAGCCAGGTGTTTCTCTGTGTGCTGGGGTCTCTCAGCCAGGTGTTTCTCTGTGTGCTGCGGTCTCTCAGCCAGGTGTTTCTCTGTGTGCTGGTCTCTCTCAGCCAGGTGTTTCTCTGTGTGCTGCGGTCTCTCAGCCAGGTGTTTCTCTGTGTGCTGGTCTCTCTCAGCCAGGTGTTTCTCTGTGTGCTGGGGTCTCTCAGCCAGGTGTTTCTCTGTGTGCTGGTCTCTCTCAGCCAGGTGTTTCTCTGCGTGCTGGTCTCTCTCAGCCAGGTGTTTCTCTGTGTGCTGGGGTCTCTCCCTCTCCTCAGGGCCTGGCTGTGATGGACGCCCTCCCTGGGTCTGTTGTGCCACCTGGTGGTCACTCTTAGTAACTACACCTCCCCTCCTCCCCGCCCAACACTCTTCTTCCTGTGCTCTCATTGGTACACGGCCATGTCTATCAAAGCCTGCTTTCATTCTTGTCAGGTGATCCATATGAGGGAGCAGTAGGCTTCCGAACTTGTACCGCTTGACAACGCCTCCAGAGGACCCACTGTTCCCACAACCTTCCTCCCCAACAGAGGCCTCCTCTCTGGGCTCAGGTCCAGACATCAGCTCCCTCTGGTTCTCCTGACCTACAGTGCATTCTAACCATGGCTGGGGTCCGTCCCCCGCCCCCATCAGCGTGTGCCTTCCTCCTCTCTGTAGCTCTGGGCCTGGTTTGTGGCTCGCTGATGCTAAGCTAACGCTAGCCCTGGAGGGTCCAGGTTCACAGGGCCAAACTGGGCTCTCCCTATGGGGCTCATAATGCTCCGTTCCTGGGAAGGCTGGCCTGGCATGGTCCTCTTCATCTTCCATGGGGAACTGGAGGGTGAAGGTGGGCTCTATGTCATCAGGAAACCTGCAATTAGAGATCATTCTACTTGGATCACACAGTCCAATAAAATAGCATAGTATAATAGTAAAATAGTAATAATGATACAGATTTAGTATAAAACCTAGATGAAAAAACTGAGCAGTGATATATAACTCCATGTGTGGCACTAACTCTCTCCAGGGGTTCTGCTGGGTGGGTGTGTGGAGGGCCAGGGTGCATCCGGCCCTGGAGACAGAGGGGCCTGGTTCCTGGGAGCGGGGCTGGGTCAGGGGGCCCTCTCTCTGGGATGATGAGCCCCAGGAGGCAGGCTGGGATCTGTCCCTCTGGGATGAGGGAGTCCAGGCAGGCAGGGAGGAGGAGGAGGACTGGGGTCTGGACCAAGAGCCAACACACCGTCAGGGACAACAGAGGAAGCCTGATAACGCCCCTTCTTTAGAATGTGCTAAAGCAGGGAAACATCTAAAACCTTCAGGACTGTGGCTTCCTAAGGAAAAGGGTTTCCCCACCCTGATCTGAACTAACCCACAGCTCTTCCTGTTCCACCTCACCTTCCTGTCCTGTCCTCCATAGCTCTCCTCCAGCTGCTCTGAGATGACTGCAGACCCTCCCTCCAGCCACCAGCATGTTCCTTATCTGATGCAGATCTCCTCAGTGATTCATGGCTTCAACAACATCATAAAACTACAAATCCCTCCATCCTTCCTCCATCATTGCCCTGTTCTGTCCCATGACTCACATGTCTGGTTATTGTAGTTCCTGGCAGAGAGCTGACTCTGGGCCCTGAGAGCAGCCAGGATCTTTTGGGCGGAGGAGGATAGAGGGCCAGAGCGCAGCCTACGGTTTCTCCTGTATCCCTCCATCTCTAACTAGTCCTCCTCTTTCTGTCTGTCTGTCTACCAGCTCCCTACACACAACGACCAAAAGAAGTGAATGTTGGTATAAGACAGTAACACATTCATTTCTCTACATAGTCGAAGTGGCCAAAATAACGTTGCAAAACAAACAGGATTTTATTTACAATACTTCACATTGTGAATTAGAGACAAATACCAAAGTTAGTCATTTATTTCCCCCCACAGGCGTGGAAGGAAAGGTGTTGCTATGGAAACCTATTCCACACATAGCAAATAAACACGAACGAACGTCCTAATCTTCCCTTATGAAACTGACAAACAAACAGGAATCCTATTCTTTACATCGGTGGGTGAAACAGAGGGACTGAAAGTCCAAAGTGAGACAACAGTGATGAGTGTTTCTAGAGTGTTGCTGTGGATGCACACTTCCTGTGTCGTCACACTGCAGTGCGTTGCTAAAGGATAGACAACAGAGTTACTGGTCTCTGGAGGCAGACAGGCCAGGTTTTCAGGGAGAGAGCCCAGGCCAGGAGGCCCTCAGTCTGGGATGAAGAGGACAGAGGCTGGGTCTGGGAGTGAGGAGCTCCAGAGGGGGGAGATGCGAGTGAGACCAGAGCCTGGTGGTGGGGTGGGGGAGAGAGTGGAAAGGAGACCATCTTCATGTCTGCTCCTTCCTGGCGCCGGCGGCCATCTTGGCCTCCAGGTCCTCCACAGTGTTCTGCAGCCGCCTGGCGTCCAGGTGGAAGTAGAGGTACAGTTCCCTCTCCTGCCTGAGGAGGGCGCTGTGCTCTAGCTGAGAGCGCTTCTTGCGCACGTCGCTCATGACTTCCTGCATGAGGCGGTACAGGGAGCTCAGCTGGGCCTCTGCGTCTGTCAGACGCACCGTCAGCTCCTGGAGGGGAGGGGGAAGGGAGGAGAGCAGGGAGAGAGGAGAGCAGGGAGGGAGGAGAGGAGGGAGTCCATCAGTATCCAGTAAGAAAACACTTTCACCCTGGCTCTATAACTAAAAGGTCTAGTGACTAACTCATCAAAACTTCAGTGTATACATGATAATTGAATGAATGTGTGAATGTCTACAGATGATTCTCTGCGGCCCTGTGGAGGTCAAACATGGCATTTAATACAAGAGCTGCTTCAGATGAAGAGGACAGAAAAAGGGTCCTCCACCAATCACCTGGAAACAGATGGGACCCGTGCAACACAACACTGGGGGAGCAGAGTCACCCAGTCTACTGAGCACTGGAAGGATGGGTGGATGGATCCACACATGGATGGACAGATAAGAGGCCCTTCAGTGCTCTCAAAGCACCCCAGTGTAGAGACCCAACAGAAACAGGGAACCCCCTCCTGTGTGCTCCCCCCCCCGGTGCCTAGCAACAACACTCCCAGGCAACAACCAGCGGACTCACGTTACCAGGGGCACATCCCTAACGCCATCTCTCTTAGGTGAGGATGATGATGAAGAGTGATCGGACACGTACCTGTGCGTTGGGGCAGAGCTCCTGGTGGGCGGTTGCCGTGGGACGTACCTGGGGCGCCAGCACCAGCTGCTGCAGCCCTGAGAACGCCGCCCCGTGCAACGCCTCACAGTCGCCGCGGAGACGGGCGGCGGTGTAGCTCTGCTGGCGCGCCTTCCCGGCCGCCGCCTCGCGGGCCGACCGCAGCTCCGCCTGGAGGGAGCACGCGGAACGTTCCAGACCCTCGTAGGTCCGGAAGGGCTCGGGGTGGCTCGATCCAGACTCCTGACCCAACTCCAGGATCTGGAACAGTCTGGGGATGGACAGATGGACGGACAGACAGACAGAAGGTGTTTAAGGTGTTCCAGGTGTTCAAAAGTCAGACACCAAGTCTTGTTTCCTGTCACCAGAATGTTCTCCCTGGATGCTTGCAGCTCTCTTAACCCTACCTGCTGAAGGCTGCGTCCTTGGAGCAGATGACGTGGCCCAGCTTGGGGTTACTGGCCAGGTCGGGCTGTTCCAAGGCCTGGATCCTGAGGCTAGTCTCCTGTCCTCTGGTGCCCAGCCTGGAGGCCACGTCCCCCAGACAGCGCTGCATGTGTCTCCCCCTGCGCAGCTCCAGCTCATGAGCCAGCAGCAGCAGCTCGAAGGAAGCCTTCTGACGGAGCAGATGGTCCCTGACCTGGGAGGACGGAGGAGAGGCAGAGACCACAGACTTAGCTCATGCTGGATACGTGTTCTGCTTGGTAAATGGGTTTGGCAGTGTGGCTTATCACTGACAACACTTCTACCAAACATTACCAGATTTCACCAGACTGACTAAGCCCGGTGTGGCTCCTCACCTGTTCCTGCCTGGAGGTGTAGTAGTTCTGCCTGACCACCTGTAAGGCCAGGTCCCCCTTCACCACAGGCACATTGAGCAGCCGGGCCCCCTCCCTGAGGACAGCAGGGATCGGGCCCTGGAGCAGGGCCTCCATCTCAGCCCCTGCTGTCTGCAGCTCACTCCTGCACACAGCCTCCTGTGCTGGGGTGGATAGGCTGGAGGAAAGGCTCTAGAGGGAGGGGAGGTGGGGGGTAGGCGACAGAGGGGAGGTCGTAGAGTGGGGACGATGGAGTGGGAGAAAATAGAAGAATGAGCTAGTTCATGGCTAGAATGCATTTGGAAGTATAATAAAAGATAATAATAATGTTTTGTTAGTTGCCAGTTCTACGAGGACCCCTCACCTTGGACAGCAAACGCTGTTTCTCCAGAAGCCAGTCCAGCCCAGCCGTAGCCCCCTTCTCCTGAGCCCTGGCCATCAGTAGCTGGTGCTGGGCCACAATGTGAGCCCACTGCAGCCTTGCCATCTCCTTCCTCCTCTTCTCCACCTCCCTCTCTGCCACAACTCCCCCCTTTAACATCTTTTTCTTCATCATCTTTTCCTCCCCTTGCTGCTCCTCCTCTTCCTCCTCCTCCTCACAGAAGCCAAGGTCCAGGAGCTGGAAGTGTTCCGAGCAGGAGGTCTCCACCAGGTCTGAGATGCCTTGGAAGAACTGCTTGTGGGTGAGGCTGGCCAGAGATTTGGTGTTCAGCTCCACCTGATGCAGGTAGGGCTCCAGGGACAACTGAGATATCAGGACTGGGGGTCCTGGAGGGCTCGGATGGGCTTCAGGCTCCGCCTCGCCCCCCTCCTGGGACAGGGGCTCAGGGTGAAGGTGGAGACAAGACGCCAGCCTCCTCACCTCATCCGTCAAGACCTGCAAGGTGGCGTTGGTCCCTGCATTCTCCGCGGCGAGAGCGGCGGAGGCGTCCTTCAGCCGGTTGGAGGCGGCGTCCTGCCGCGCCTCGAGGCGGAGGGCGGAGTCAGCCCGGGCGGAGGTCATGACCTGCAGCTTCTTATAACGCTGGTGTTTCAGCTTGTGCTCTTCACGTAAACACTGCAGCTCCACCTCCAGGTCCTCCACGCTCACGTCACCCTCCGCCCCGAAGGATGAAAGCGGCCCTCCCACCACACCTCCATCTCCTCCCTCCCTCGGCCCGCAGGTCTTAAGGACCTCATCCAGGGCAGACTCGTCCAGAATGGCCTTGCCAGAGTCACGGAGCGCCCTGAAGGCACGCACCTCCTCCTGGGTTAGGACGTTGCTATGGTTGAGGGTGCGGCAGACGAAACGCAGGAAGTGGAGGTTCTCAGGGGAAGTGTCGAATAGCCAATCGAACGCCGAGGCCTTTAACGACGACGCACCGGGGTAACCAAGGCGACCCAGCGCCTTCACAAGCTGGTCACCGTCTAACATGATGGCTGTAGTCACCACAGCCTGTGTTTACTTACACAGGCAATGGACAACCGTCTGTATGCCGTTTTAGTATCCGGTTTTGTGTTAAGTAGACTAATTGACAAGAAAGTTAAGGAATCAAATCTTAGTTTAGAAGAAAACTACACTGGTTGGCCAGACTCGCTGCATCTTCTAATCTGAATACATGACAAGGCCCCCTAACCACAGCAAGGCACTCTCAGAAATCAAACTTGTTTGTGTTCCTGGATATATAGTAACTAGCAAGCCACATACAAATATTACATACTATACATTACTATAAAATGTTCTAGACTAAACATTCGTTTGTAGGTTTCTTGAAAACACACATTGAACTGCATAAATCGTGTCAGTTAGTTCGTTTATGCGCTACTGTGCTTCACAACAGACCTAGCTACCGCTAACTAGCCGGTTTCTAGGCTACCTATAGGTCTTTAGCCAAACTGAGAGTCAAAAGACAACGTGACGAAAAAATACGTGACTTTTAAAGCACATTCGGTTCACAACTATGTCTTCTCTTACCAACAAAATCCGAAGAAATAACGGCGTATGGTGGCAGTTTGGAAGTTTCCACAACAATTCAGTTTGTGACTTTCTGACCAATTTGTGCCAAGCCTTCCTGAAGCGCGCGCTACATCCAAACGCACGCACGCTCAACACTGCGAGGTGACGTCAGACGTCAACGTGCGTTTTTTGGGGGGGGTTTCTCCTTCTGACCAATAGCAGAGTGGTAGTTCAATAGTATGAGACAAACCCCGCCCCCCTAAGGTTATTAAAACCCCGTCTGGTCGCTGTCTGAGTGAAACCACCATCATCATCATCACCACAATAAGAAGAACGGCGATTCGTAAGTACCGTATGTTAACGGTCATGTCTAGGAAACATGTTAGGGGTGACATGGTAGAGCATTGAATGGATTTGTGGGTTTGGGAGTGGCTGCTGAATGATTAATTATCTACTGAGAAAAAGAGAAGTTGCATCACGGGTTCCACTGTGGTGTTAGACAACAAAGACGCATAATTTTTCGTAGCGGGGCTGAGGGTGTCAAGTTAAATATGTCACGGATTTGAGTGCCCCCGCCTTCCGATATCTGTGTTCTTTCGTGCAACCGGTTAAGGAGCAGATATTACCTCGATAGACTCAGTATCACAGCTACTCTGTGACGAGTTTCAGGACAGGCTACTGCATTGCCATCCACCCGATCTTAGATATACTTACACTGCCAGGTTAGAGGTTTACCAACGCCCTTGGCAAATGCATTGGTTAAACAGAGGGGGGGTCCAAAAGTCCACAAAATAAAAGTATCAATGACACACCCAGTCACTGGTGCCTGGGTTTGAAACCAAACCCATTCACCAATACACTTGTTTGATTTTACTGTTGTCCTAAACAGAGAGCAACTATGGTTCAAGCCAAGACTTGGGTTCTGACGGAGCGTTTCGAGGGCTTTCCCAAGGACAGCAACTTCAGACTGCAGGTGGAAAATCTCCCTGACCCTAAAGATGGAGGTATATCACATAATCACATGACCTATCATTGTGATATGTACCAATAGTCCCGTTTGGTCTGCACCGGTGATATCATGTTAAATATGTCTGTCTGCCTGTCTTCTTTTACAGAGATCATCCTGGAAGCGTTGTTTCTCAGTGTGGACCCTTACATGAGGTGAGCGGCTTTAAAAATAAATAAACCACCTTTCAAATTCCCTCTTCATGTAGCGTTTCTTTAGTCACTGTCAGTTCTATGGTCAGTGGCCTTGAACTAGGACTGTGGAACGTCTGTTATTGTTTGTCATCTTGCGTTCGTCTGTCCGGTTCTCAGAGCGTACGTAATGCGTATACAGCCTGGAGAGGTGATGATGGGATCACAAGTGGCCAAGTAAGTTCAGCACTGTCATGCTTACCAACAAGCACACCCTCCCTTTCTCATACAGTCACATTTGACCACACACTGTTTCTCCAATCTCAACCATGATGCCTGGCCCCAAGGCTTACTGGAACCAGAATGTAACTTTCGTCTGTTGTCTATTAAACTGTTGTCTTGGGCTCGGGTTTGAAGAAAATACATTTGTTTTCTCTTGGATGGATGAAGAAACGGTATGTTCCTGATGTTACCCTGTACTTGTACCTGTGTAATGACAATAAAGTTGAATCTAATCTAATGTTACCAGTAAAATCCTTCCTGTTACGTCTAGATAAACACATTCTGGAACGTTCCCTGATTAAACCAGGTCTGGGCCATGGAAATGGCTTCTTTGTAGTTAAGTGTAGTAGTAAAGATAACTGCTCTGACCAAACCATGTCCGTGTCCTCGATTCACCTTTCTTACTGCCGCTCATGCACACATTAACTGGTTCTCCAGCTGCGGTTACAGCGGCTCTGTGTTCAACCTGTTTGAATGACGTGGTTGTGTTTCTGTTGTCCAGGGTGATCAAGAGCCGTAACCCCGCCTTCCCCGTGGGCAGCCATGTGGTGGGCCGCTGTGGCTGGAGGACCCACACCCTCTCCGACGGGGCCGGCCTGACCCTCTTGCAGGCCGACTGGCCCCAGGAGGTCTCTCTGTCCCTGGCTCTAGGGAGCATCGGTATGCCTGGGTAAGTAGGGGTGCAGAACGTTGTGACTGGTTGTCCTTGATAGTTGGAAGCCATTTCCCATTTATGAGCAAGTATTATCATGGTAGACTTTGTCCCCAACACTGTCCTCTCCCTCCCATTCTTTTCCTCATCCACTTCCAGGTTAACAGCCCTGTATGGTCTGGAGGAGGTGCTGGATCTGAAGCAGGGAGAGACCCTGCTGGTGAACGCAGCGGCAGGAGCAGTGGGCTCCGTGGTGGGGCAGATCGCCAAGATCAAGGGCTGTAAGGTGGTGGGGTCGGCGGGCTCCGACGCCAAGGTGACCTTCCTCAAGGAGCTGGGCTTCGACGAGGCCTTCAACTACAAAACCATCACGTCGCTGGATGAAACTTTGAAGACTGCCTCTCCTGATGGCTACGACTGCTTTTTCGAAAACGTAAGCGGTTTGGAATCGAATGCTGAATCGTCTTGGACGTCCGTGCGTTCGTTTAGCTGGACTAGTTCGTCCCAAAGTGACAAATAATGCATAGTTACAGCAGGATTACCACAATGTAAAACACGTTAACATTGTATCAGGCCAAGGAATGGTTTGTTTTCACGAAACGCTGCATCGTCACAACCTTCCGCTCATGAGGCCAACACCTTAACCGCTGATCCACCTGACTCCCTTATTCCCCTTGCTAGGTTGGAGGCCCATTTTTCAGTGCTGCTTTGCCCCAGATGAAGATGTTTGGAAGGATAGCAATGTGTGGAGGAATTTCATTGTATAATGACACCACACCACAGATGGGTACGAATTTAAAAACTAGTTGGATGGAAATTCAGTTGTTGGGTATTGTAATGACTGCAAACGGCCACTGGGTGGTGGTGCCGGCCATTCCTTCACACATGTATCTTTAGTTTTCTATCTGTTTGTTTTTCAAGGCTCATACCCCCACATGAGTATGGTCTTCAAGCAGCTGAAGATGGAGGGCTTCCTGGTGAATAGGTGGGAGCACAAGAACCCAGAGAGCATCCGGAAGCTGCTCACCTGGGCCAAGGAGGCAAGTACAACCTGGAATGCATTTGTATCCATCCAGATGGATTTCCATTCAAAATGCACTTGATTTGATTTATTGGTTTAAAAGCTGACAAAGTATATCAATATCAACAAGAGGTGGGGTCCTTCAATAGCATATATAGGCTAAATATAGTGATAATTTATTTGTTATTGTAATTGTTTTATCCTTAGGGGAAACTGCACTGTCGGGAACATGTGACTGAAGGCTTTGAGAACATGCCCACTGCCTTTATGGGGATGCTGAAAGGAGAGAACATTGGGAAGGCTGTTGTAAAGGTATAATGTGGAACATGGAATACCCAGAACATCCCTACTTTGTGTTCCAAAGATGACACTCCATTCTGGAATTCCTATTGCTCCAGATCAGATGATTCTAACCTGTAACATGTCTTTGGTCTGACATTGATATGTATCTTACTGATTATCATGTTTATTAAATTGATTGAGTGCTATGATCCAGCCTGTAACACGCTAAAACTGTTACAGATAAAGCAACATGGAGATCCATGCACTGACTACATTCTGTAAAATGAGATATTTTTTTAACTTTGTAATAAATCAGTTTTCTGGCTTTTGGTTTTTCTGTGTTCTTTCGTGCAACCGGTTAAGGAGCAGATATTACCTCGATAGACTCAGTATCACTGCTACTCTGTGACGAGTGTGAAGAATCTCCCCAATCTATAAGTAAATGAAGTCTTAACTTTGCATTTTAGTGGGCTATGATAATTAAAACGAGCTGCTTGTCATTGATGCTATTCAGGTACTTGAGAGCTGTTACAAGAACCTTTGAAGATTCTAAAATAACCTTTTTTATATGACTCTAAAAGCACAGAGCAAGACTCAAGCACCAACATGGGCTGATGAGTTCAACCTTTTGAACCATTGAAAGAACTGGCTGTATTTTTAGACTGTTTAAAATTTCATTAAGCTGTTTGAATGAGGACGAGAAGCTTGTTTCCATGGTTAGTGGTCTGGTTCACACTGCTAGAGGACGGGATTCATGGTTGGGCTTTAGCTCAAGTATCTGATCAACAGAAATCTGTTTAATTTAACTGTAGTAGGTATATAAAGGTACTATATTACACTTTGGACATTCTATTTTGTATATATATATCGTAATTTCTGACCAAGAATTCCTTAAATTTTTTTATATATATATATTTACACTAACAAGACGGCGGTCACGAAATCCTTCTCGTCAGGTCACGCCCATCTCTTGAAACAACGTCCCCCCATTGGATAGATTTCGTTCTGACTCACCGCCTTGGCGTCTCATCCAATCCCATTCATGTAGTGAGCCGAGAATCTGTCAAGTCACTGTGACTAGTGGATAAAACATTAACCGACAGACAGGAAATACACACCTTCTATCAATGTAGTTGTACCATAAAGCTTTACTGCCAGTAATTTAACAAGTGCACGTAGCCTAATTAGACTCTTCCACAGAACTGATGAATTGGTTTCTTTGTTTAGCCATAAGAAATGACGCTTTCAATATATAAACGAAGTCTCCCGCCACATCAGATCGTTCACATCAGTACAGATATAGGGTACATTTATCGTGCATCCCAGTGTATAACCAAGCAAAGTCCAACATATTGGTTGGAACCTGCCACATGCCACAGGACATGCATGATAGAGCATAAATCATAGAGCGATCCTCTCCTTTAAAGGCTAGTTTTACTTGTTGCTCAAGTCAACACGTTGTGTGTGTGAATTCCTTGCTTGTTTCCGGTCACTGGGGGGGCGGGGCTTCCGAGGAGGGGGGGGGGGCTTCAGAGTGGAATGTTATAAAGCTGCAGGTCGCTGTTCTCGGTATTACTGGGGTTTTTCTCTCGCTACCTTTAGGTTTTAATTCCGGAATATTCGCCTTTATACCCACTTTCAACCATGATTATCGAAATTGAAGATCTGGTAAGAAGTGTTTTATACCTTCGTTTAGACTCCGCTTTGTATATTTTGGGTTCAATATGTGTGATATGAGTTGAAGGACGTCGCGCCTTTTCAGCCCTACTTTGTTAGCCTTAAATATCACTGCCAAATTCAAAAAAGTTTCCATCGTTACAATTAGTATTGAATTATAAGGCCGTTAATATAGCTTTAACCCTTTCTAAAAAGCCATGAGTTGAGTTTCTCAATTTGCTACTTAAGTAGATGGTTCGTTTTCAGGGAAGCCAAGTTGTCATATAGCAAGTTAGGCCAGGTCAACTCCTCACCTGGGCTGATTGGAGACCTGATTAACCGGATAGTTCATCTCCAGTGAGGCCGGTTATATCAGCTTCTCCTCATTTCTGTAGACATAAATCAGTTTATTATTATTAATAAAGAACAAGCTACGAACAGTAACTTGTCGCTATATACGAGATTGATGAGGATCTCGCTCAGAACTGTACAAGTAACACATCCGTGTTGTCCAGCTCATAGCATGGGTCATTAATAATGTTCTTTTTCCTTCTCCGCCATTTGAACTTTCTCGCACACTAGGATACCTTCTTGGCCACCCTCAAACAAGCTGGTGACAAGCTTGTGGTGGTGGACTTCACAGCTACGTGGTGTGGCCCCTGTCAGCACATTGCCCCCCGTTTCAAGGTGAGTGGCTCTCTTTCAAGAGCAGTCATCCCCCCCTTTGTGTGGTCAAAAGAAAAAGATGCATCTTTCAACCATTAGACCAAATGTAAACTCCTTCAAAACTGTACGTTCATCCAGAAAGTGGATCTTGTCAGCCTGACGTCTTCTAGTTGAGTCATAGGTCAACGTTAACACCCTGAGGCTCTTGAGTAGAAAATCAATACCTGTACTGGCTAATCTGGCCTTTTATTTATCTAACCTATTTGGATGGTCCAGTCCTGGTTAAAACTGGCAGTAGACCTACAGTACAGACCCTCTTCAGAAGCACAAAGCACCTCAGTCTAGTTTATATTCATCACGTTAGCTGCTGTTGTCAGGTTGGTAATGAGCACCTCCTCCAGCTTGGAGAGGCTGTCTGTCTTCTGTCCGACCCCAGAGAGTCTGACTAACCTCCGCTGGGTGCTGTTGTAATAGACGTTGCCCTGGCAACCAGCTCTCCAACTAAGATGAGCCTGCTCAAGATTCTGAAACCAGGATGCAGATGAATGACAGGCTCACTTGGGCTTGACAGCCTCAGACAACAAGAAGATGTCTTGTTTTAGGGGCAGCTCATAAGATAGCCATGAACATAAACTTCTATAGGTTGGTAATGACCTATGCTTCCCTCCCACAACTTCTGTGAAACAAGCTGACAACCTTACTAGGCCACTCTTGAATTCGTATGAACGATGTGATCTACGGTATAGGGCTGTAGATAGCCAGTCAGTTGATTGGTTTATCAGCCATATGGTCCATCCTGATTCTATATCGGTGTAGTCAAACTCATGCCATCGAGGGCCAAGAGGGTGCAGGTTTTCGTGTCAACCAAGCACTTCACCAGCTGGTTTCTCTACTTGAATCAGCTGGTGTAGTGCTTGGTTGAAGTGAAAACCTGCACCTTCTGAGCCCTCGACGGCACGAGTTTGACACCAGTGATCTGTATTGTGTCGAAACTGATGACTCTTCTTCTCTTTTCCCCTGACAGGAACTATCAGAAAAACCAGATACCAAGAATGTGGTTTTCCTGAAGGTTGATGTGGACGAGGCAGAGGTGGGGCTTTTAGTTTTACTGATGGGGTAGAGAGGGTGTGTGTGCGTGTGTAAATCCCAATGAAAGTGTATTTGTATAGGTCCTTTTTACAACCACAGAGGGCTATAGGTTCACATACTCCTGTAGAACTGCCCCTCAACCAACTTAAACCCTCTAGGAGAAAAACGCCCACTAAAACTCACTAGGAGTAAGTGGAGGTGGAGGGGTGATGAACACTGTATGCCCACAGGGACATGTTTCTGTATCTGTTGTACTGCTTTACAGAAAGCTCCTCTTACCTCTATTCATGTAATCACTCCCACTTTTGGTTTCTCTTTCTCCCCCCCTCCTTTCCCTCCCCTCTCTCTCTCTCTATCCTCCTCTCTTTACAGGAAGTGGCTAAGCACTGTGTCATCTCATGTATGCCTACATTCCACTTCTACAGGAATGGAGAGAAGGTGAGATTTGGGCACAATGTCATACTCTACAACAGTTGTCCAGAGATCATGTTTGCAATTAAATAAATCATCAGATTATATGTATTTTTAGGTAGGATTCATTCATAATGATTTGAATGAATTCTGAATGGGGAACGAAAATCTTACTTGGTATTTTGTTTCAGGTGGATGAATTTGCTGGTGCCAACTATCCCAAACTAGAGGAGAAGGTGTACGCTCTGAAGGCACAGAGCTAATATAGACCTGTATACACACACACACACAGACACACAGACAGACAGACAGACAGGCAGGCAGGCTTTACATTCTACTGTTACCAAGGTGACTCCATTTTATTATTAAAACGGTGACCTTACAACCATACCGGCAAACATGTACAATAAACTTTCCATATTTCATTTCAAAACTGCAATAATCCATCAATTGGTCAAAACATTCCATTTAATAATTGACCATGATTAAATAATTCCCATCTCCGAAAAGTTCAGTAGAATAATGTTTTAATTTATTATCGCAAAGTTTGAGTTTTGATATTTGCCCACGTACGGTCGTTTCGTCAGTGGTTCAAATAAAAGATGCATAAACAATAAGTGTTTGTTTTTTATTTTGACCTAAGAACCTTGTAAGTGATTTAAGATTTCCAGGTGACACATTAACCCTAAACTGACATTTAGATTCTCAATGAGCATTTAGAAGATAAACGTCTCCAGTTGTGTTTTATGCTTTAATAAGAAAAACATGGAAAATAAGTTTACACATATACACTGGTCAAATCACATGTTTTTTTTTTTTTTTTACACATCGTACAAGTATATAGCAGCATATATTTAATACTGTTTAATTTCTATATGAAAAATACAGCTTTATTTTACAAAATGTTTGTCTCCTTGGGATGAGAACATGGTTGATAGTGAAATAATTATACCAGATTCCTCAGAATTGAGGAGAGAGTGGCTTCTTAGAAATGATAGTATGGAGATTTTCGTTTCCTGGTGAGAGAGAGAGGGCAATTAGATAAAAGGTTTTTGGCAGTGTCTCTTGTCCAGCTGTGGCTTTAAGAACGAGCTGTATCGACACATGCATAAATACAGGCAGTTTAACTGGAAGCACATTTATTAAGTTTAATGGTGGAAATTAATAGGAAAAGTAAAAGTGGTCCCTGTTCACTTTCAGCTGAGAGAATGAAATAAGAAACCCGTGCAGTCAACATCACAGCTACATCACACACACTCAGTCGCTTATTTCCATACAGCTAAGGAATTAACCAAATGGTTTAACAAAACCCTAGGCAAATGTCATTCCAGAGTTCCTCATACATTATTTAGCTGACGTACGGTTGTATGTGTGTGTGTGTCCCATGACCTGCCTTTAACAGAGAGAGTATTTCTGCCCTTATATGTGACTGTCAAACTTTGTAATCTTTTTATTCGAGCGCCAGCTGCTTGCCATGCTAAGAATAGTTTCGTTTATACTGCGATGATCTAACCACCTCCACTTTGGATGTGGGGGACATTTCCAAACGCTGTTGTTGGGCGTGTCCTGATGACCGCACACGCAAAGACATATTCAAGGAAATAAGTAAGCGTGTATGTGTATGTGTGTGCGTGTTGTAAGTTCCCTACCTTGAGCAGTCGTGTCCACTCCAGCCCTGACTGCAGTGACATCTGTTGGGTCTGATGCACCGCCCACCGTTCAGACAGGGAGACGAGCACACGGCTGTGGACACAAGCAGACGCATGTCACGGTTGGAACCAGGGTGGAAAGACCCTTCAGGTAAACTCCTATAAAAGGCTGAGAGGCCTCAGGCCACTTGATTTGAGATGTTCCAGAAGCTGAGGAGATTTTACAGCTCTGAATCAGATGTTTTAAAGGAGAGGCGTAACTAGGCATTGGGTACTGCCTGCACCTAGCCCCAGTGAAAAGTACATCCACGGTGACCGCAAGTACAGGTGCTGACATTCGCGCATTCATCTGTAATGTGTAATGTTAAAAGCTTGAATATAGATCAATAACTCTGTGATCAATATCAGAGGTTCAGAGGAAAAAGTCAGTGGTCAGATGGAAGACACAGGATGAAGGTAAAGACTGGGCATGTGTTTGATTTAGCCGTTGAGGAAATGAGCCTGGCTGACAGAGCATATCTGATGGTCGTCAGGGCAGCAACGTCACTACGGCAACAGCACATCCCTGACAGTAAAACAATTAACTAGAGCTCTTACTGTACCCAGTGATGCAGGGGTGGATAAGCACCACCTGTCTCCATGACATCATCAACACTTATATGACATCACGCGCAATACACACAACATTAATGCACTTGGCATGTGAAATGTCACGAACCCTTCTACGGCCAGTCTCTATGCACGCTAACATACATGTACAAACAAGCACACAAACATGGATCCACACATACATACATGTACACACAAGCACACAAACATGCATCCACACATACATACATGTACACACAAGCACACAAACATGGATCCACACATACACTACCGTTCAAAAGTTTAGGGTCACATTGAAATGTCCTTATTTTTTAAGGAAAAGCACTGTACTTTTCAATGAAGATAACTTTAAACTAGTCTTAACTTTAAAGAAATACACTCTATACATTGCTAATGTGGTAAATGACTATTCTAGCTGCAAATGTCTGGTTTTTGGTGCAATATCTACATAGGTGTATAGAGGCCCATTTCCTGCAACTATCACTCCAGTGTTCTAATGGTACAATGTGTTTGCTCATTGGCTCAGAAGGCTAATTGATGATTAGAAAACCCTTGTGCAATCATGTTCACATACACTACCGTTCAAAAGTTTGGGGTCACCCAAACAATTTTGTGTTTTCCATGAAAAGTCACACTTATTCACTACCATATGTTGTGAAATGAATAGAAAATAGAGTCAAGACATTGACAAGGTTAGAAATAATGATTTGTATTTGAAATAAGATTTTTTTTACATCAAACTTTGCTTTCGTCAAAGAATCCTCCATTTGCAGCAATTACAGCATTGCAGACCTTTGGCATTCTAGCTGTTAATTTGTTGAGGTAATCTGGAGAAATTGCACCCCACGCTTCCAGAAGCAGCTCCCACAAGTTGGATTGGTTGGATGGGCACTTCTTGCGTACCATACGGTCAAGCTGCTCCCACAACAGCTCAATGGGGTTCAGATCTGGTGACTGCGCTGGCCACTCCATTACCGATAGAATACCAGCTGCCTGCTTCTGCTCTAAATAGTTCTTGCACAATTTGGAGGTGTGTTTAGGGTCATTGTCCTGTTGTAGGATGAAATTGGCTCCAATCATGCGCTGTCCACTGGGTATGGCATGGCGTTGCAAAATGGAGTGATAGCCTTCCTTATTCAGAATCCATTTTACCCTGTACAAATCTCCCACCTTACCAGCACCAAAGCAACCCCAGACCATCACATTACCTCCGCCATGCTTAACAGATGGCGTCAGGCATTCTTCCAGCATCTTTTCATTTGTTCTGTCTCTGGCCAGTCTCAGATATGGCTTTTTCTTTGCCACTCTGCCCTGAAGCCCAGAATCCCGCAGCCGCCTCTTCACTGTAGATGTTGACACTGGTGTTTTGCGGGTACTATTTAATGAAGATGCCAGTTGGGGACCTGTGAGGCGTCTGTTTCTCAAACTAGAGACTCTAATGTACTTATCTTCTTGTTTAGTTGTGCAACGCGGCCTCCCACTTATTTTTCTACTCTGGTTAGAGCCTGTTTGTGCTGTCCTCTGAAGGGAGTAGTACACACCGTTGTAGGAAATCTTCAATTTCTTAGCAATTTCTCGCATGGAATAGCCTTCATTTCTAAGAACAAGAATAGACCGTCGAGTTTCAGATGAAAGTTCTCTT
>CM059341.1:6685150-6689008 GCA_030340685.1 Protosalanx chinensis | reverse complement strand
GAGAGAGAGAAATGAACGAGAAGAGGGCGAAAAATGAAGCAGAGAAGAGGAGAGGATTGAGAGGAGAAGAGAGAGAGAGGTGAGGGGTGAGCAGGGCAGGCCAAGGCACATAAACACAGCCTCCACCGCCTCCACCGCCTCCACCGCCTCCACAGCCTCCACAGCCTCCACAGCCTCCACAGCCTTCGCCTCCACTGACCGGGTCACTTCTTACACCCAGAAAGGGGCAATTGGTTTGTTGCCATGGGACTTCAGAGGAACGGGGGGATTAAACAGACAGCTTGATTATTTACCCTCGACTCACTGTGAGCTCACTGGAGCCAAGTGTTCTATTACAGAGGTGGAGCTGAGAGCAACGCTGTGTGAGTGTGTGTGTGTGTGTGTATGTTTGTGTGAGGGTGTGTGTGTGTGAGGGGGTGTGTGTGTGTGTGTGTGAGTGTGTGTGTGTGTGTGAGTACGCGTGTGTGTGTGTGTGAGTGTGTGTGTGAGTGTGTGTGTGTGTGTGTGAGTACGCGTGTGAGTGTGTGTGAGTGTGTGTGTGTGAGTGTGTGTGTACTTACCTATACACTCGTGCTGCAGTCCCTTTCCATAGTAGCCCTTCTCACAGATGCAGTCGTACTGGCCGGTGTGCGTGCCACACTTACAGCTGGCCATCACGTCACAGCAGTCCCTGCCCGCCTCACACAGGGAGGAGCAGCGGGAGAGGTCCTCCTGGATGTAGCTGCCCGTGGGGAGGTCTGGGGGGGGGCGAAACAAGTGCAAGGAGAGATGTCACAATGGACAGGACCCAACACAGGATACAGGAAGAGGGGAGAAAGTGAGAAAGAGCCAGAGACAAAGAGAGAGAGAGAGAGAAAGAGTGACAATGTGAGAAAGAGTGAAAGTGGGAGGGTAAAAGTTTTGTCTGTCTGCCTGCCTGTCTGCCTGCCTGGCTGTCTGACTGTATGTCTGTCTGTTTGTCTGTCTGCCTGCCTGCCTGCCTGGCTGGCTGTCTGACTGTATGTCTGTATGTCTGGCTGTCTGGCTGGCTGTCTGTGTCTGCCGTCCTGAGGACCGATTCTGCTGGCGTGTGAAAACCATGAGGAACTATCCCCGCCCCCCCCCCCCTCCTCCTCTCTGAGGGGAGGGAGGTCTGTCTCTGGTCCCAGCCTGAGAGGACAGGAGCTGGTCTGGTGCAGCATGAGCTCATGCCTCTGGGTGTCGGCTGCAACCCCAGAGCAGACACACTGCATGGCCACATCTCATCCTGTTTGTTTAACGTCACCAAGTCAGGCGGGAACTTAGATGTGGCGTTCTATTCTGAACGGCCAGGAGGATGAGGCGGTACGCATGCAACCATCGACTAACTTCAGGGGAATGTCCCTTTAAGAAGAGAAGTAAACAAGGATCTGAATCCAAAAGATAAACCGCGAGAGATAAATCTGTCACAGCTATAATAAACTACACACTCGACTTACAGTAACTACAGGGACATTCCCCGCTGAGGCAAGTAGGGTGAAGTGCCTCGCCCAAGGACACAACGTCATGTTGGCACAGCCGGGAATCCATGATCACTAGCCCGACGCCCCTTAACCACTCAGTCACCTGACTAATTTCGCACCTGATAACCCCCCCCCCCACACACACACACACACACACTTCCTCCCTGACCTTCGTGCAGGGCGCGGCGAGCCAGCGCCTCGAACTCTGCGAAGTTGTGGACCAGGTAGCAGTGCTGGTCCTTGGGCTGGGATGCCATGTCGTGGAGCTCCCTGATGTTCCCCTGCCAGATCCCCAGGGTGAAGATCTCCACCCCCTGCTCCTTCAGCAGCTGGGCCACCGGCCGCGGGTCCCCGCCGTTAGAGTAACCGTCCGTGATCAGGAAGATGGCCTTGGTGGCGTTGGCCCGCGAGTGCCGGAGGATTTGCTGTGGGATAGGGGACGAGAGAGAGGGTGTGAGAGGAATAAGGCGGGTCACGGGTTCGAAACTGCCTTCGCTCAGGTATTGTTTGATGTGAAAAACCCCTTGTGACTGAACCGAACACACCGCTGAGTCACTACAAAAAGAAACAGTGGGTTGAGGTTTTTTTCGCCAGGATTTCGCTGACGTCAGCAGATTGAATGATGAGGTGAAGTCAATCCAGTAAACGACCACAGGAGAAGTGCCCTCAAACCCAGCGAACAACAACATGAGGGGCCTCAGACGAGGAGGGCAGGAAGGAGGGACAGTCCAGCCACCATCCAGTTGGAGCTGCCTACTAAACAGAGCTGCAAGCACCTACTGCCCTGGAGCAATGACCAGCACAATACACACACACACACACACCAACACACACACACAACCACGCGTAGACTGTCACACACAAATACACGCACATGAGCGTGCAAACGGACACACACACAGTCACGCACTCTTCATTTCTCAGTCTAACTTTAGCTCACGTTTACAACGCTCCCCATGCAATTAGACAGGGCACAAGCAATGGGTGTTTTATTTTTTCTTCCTGCGCTTGAGGAGAGACATGTGCTGTGTCAGGGCCCGGCCTGGCCAAGAGCTGAAGACTGGAGCCCTGCAGGGGAATACCGACAGAAGACAGAGGACAGGAGGAGAAAAGAAAAAGAGAGGAAAAACGTCTAAAGAAAGCAAATTCAGAGACAGAGAAAACAAACATACCTGAGTGGAGGAGATAAGAGATGAGAGGAAAGATAGAGAGAGGAGGGGGGGGGGGAAGTGATGTGGGCTGATATGGGCATGATGAGAGATCCCAGGAAACCAAAATAAAAAGATGAAGAGAAGGAAAGAAGATGAGAGAGATGAGGAGCAGAGGGTGTGAAAGTGAGAAATGAGGCGAGGGAGGAAGGGAGGGAGAGAGAGAGAGAAGGAGAGAGAAAGAAAGATAGACAGAGAGGTAGACAGAGAGGGGGAGCGCTGTTCTTTATTGTTTGATTGACTGTACTTCAAGCAAACTCTGGCGGAGGAGACTTAATTACAGAGCCTGTGGAGGGAGGGAGGGAGGGAGGAAGGGAGGCAGGGAGGCAGGGAGGGAGGCAGGGAGGCAGGGAGGCAGGGAGGCAGGGAGGCAGGAAGGGAGGCAGGCAGGGAGGCAGGGAGGAAGAAGCCTGGCCTCTGATCCTTCAGCTCCCTGGTTCTTTCCCATCACAGGGAGGTTCGCTACACCCTCTATCCAGCTGTCGGTGCACCTAGGCAGGCTACTTGGATACGGAGAAAGAGGCCCTCGCTGGCCCTCCCCGGCCCCTGCCTGCTGTCACCACAGTGATGTCAATGCGGTGTGTGTGTGTGGTGAGGAAAGGGATGCCATAAGTGTGTGTGTGTGTGTGTGTGTTTGAAAAGTTTTTTTATAGACCGGCTGCTCAAAGGCACAAGGGATGGTGAGCCTGTGTCTTGTGGTGTGTGTGGGACGTGACACACACACACACACACACACCACACAAACCCTACACAAGCACACCCACTAATAACACGGTCCCACATAGCTCTGGTTAATTACCCCATCAATGTAGAGACCACAATGTCAGAGCTGGAACAGGAAAGGAGCTACACTGTAGTAATAAACTACACCTATTCCTGTACAGTTTACACACACACACACAGACTTCCTCCCTCTCACACACACACACACGTAAAACTTCTCACATTAAGACAAACACACAGGCCATACGGCCTATCTAATTGTAGGATTTGGATGCTGGCATGAACAACGCACCCTTTTGGCTTGGAGTCCCATACACACACACACACACACACACACACACACACTGGGGAAACAGCTAAAGACACTAGGCACCCGTCCATGTCCTGATAACAGACCATGTGACCAGATGCTGGGTTGATTTGATGGCATGGATCATCTCTTAGGA
>CM059341.1:6670150-6682650 GCA_030340685.1 Protosalanx chinensis | reverse complement strand
CGCACACACGCATAGTTCTCAGGTTCTAGAACCTTGGACCCAGTGGTTCCATAGAATGTGCCCCGCACTCAGACAGTGGAACCGGGGGGGGGGGGGGGGGGGGGGGGGGGGGAACCATCTGAATGGTCTCCCACTGGTAAGGTCTACAGGACAGGAGACACGGACCCCGGGGGAACCTCATTCAGACTGAGCCACACAAGAAGGAAGACATTAAAGGTGACGCATCGTATGTTTTGAAAGGAAAGCGTCCTTCCATAGAAGACTATCTGATCAGACTACAAGAGCAAGGAGCCACATGAACTCCATATAAGGAACCTGGAACGTCAGACAACCATGGAACTAGAGGAAATCTAACGCATTAGTCAACTACAGTCACGTAGTTTAGGCTTAATCCAGCTTGAATGTTGCACGACACAAACAGGCAGCAATCCAGAAGGAGAGCAGACAGGAGGAGGAGGGGGGTCCACAATCCAGGGGGGGGGCGCTCAGGTCAGATCGCTCCAGTGCTGATGGTCTGTCTGCGGGGGAGTCTGTGGAGAGGCCAGGCTGGATCACTGGAGGGTTTAGTCTGCTAACCCTCCCTGAGCCGCACAGCCCTGCTGCCTGGCTCAGCACCCTCATCTGGACCTGATTGAAACCATGCTACGCTCGCTTTCCTCTCTGGCGCGCTAGACGTGCCGCTCCTCCCTCTCCTCTTGCCTGTCCATCTTTCTTCTCCTCTCCTCCCTCCCTCCCTCCCATGTCTCTCTCCCTCCTCTCCTTCCTCTCTCCATCCTCAATCTCCCCTTCAATTTCTTTCCCCATCCCTCTCCCCATCCCTCCCCCTCTCCCTCACTCCCTCTCTCTCCCCCTCTCTCTCCCCCTCTCCCTCACTCCCTCTCTCTCCCCCTCTCCCTCTCCTCCTCTCTCTCTCCCTCTACCCCTCTCCCCCCCCTCTCCCTCTCTCCCTCTCTCCAGATGAACGGGCCTGGCTTCTGTGTTTCTTGGCTCTACTTGGTGTGTCAGCACAGAGCTCTCCCAGGCCAGGGCAGGGTACGTACTCCTCTGTCTGTGATGGAGGCTGATGTTTAGTATGGGAAGATAACCCCTTATTATGGTTACGGGCGTCAACAGATTTCTTCAAATGACGTGAAGTGAACCATCTTAAAGTAACCAGGAGATCACAAGTAATCACAAGATTTTTTTTGCATCTAAATTCACCCTTCCGAGTTCTGGAACCCCCTACCAGACCTGATCAGGATCGTAGCGAAGATCAAGATGGATTTTATTGCTCCGGAGGCACCGCTGGACAGAAAAATAATCATTCATAGAGAACGTGAACGAAAGCAACACAAACATTCTGTTGCCGAGCAACAACATCTCCCTGTGTTTGGGTATCTTGAAACCAGGCTGATTATAATTGTGTTCTTTTGTTTTTCCTTAAAATAACCTGAAATTAAAGTGATTTGTATCTCATCCTGACAGACCTACTCCCTGCCAGAAGAGACCAGAGAGAGAGAGAGAGAGAGAGAGAGAGAGAGAGAGAGAGAGAGAGAGAGAGAGCGAGGGAGGGAGAGAGAGAGAGAGAGAGAGAGGAGAGAGAGAGAGAGCGAGGGAGAGAGAGAGAAAGAGAGAGAGAGTGCGAGGAAGGGAGAGAGAGAGAGAGAGCGAGGGAGAGAGAGAGAGAGAGAGAGGGGGGCAAGGAGACCGGGAGAAGAGGAGAGGGGAGGAGAGAGGTAGAGTGAGAAAGAAAACATAAAGAGGGATCGATAGAGAAGGAGAGAAAATAAATGGGAGAAAAAGTTTTTTGCCTATCCAGGAAGAATGTTTTATTGAGGCTGAAAACACAACAGAAGGACTCATTACTGCAGTGAGTCCTGCCCTGGCACACTGAGCCCTGAGGCCCGTCCTGTGAGCCACAACAAAACACACCAGCTCATTACAGGCAGGCAGAACCTTAACATAACATCAAGAAAAAGTGACCTATAGCCTATCCCCTGTGCTTTTACACAGTTAAGCACTGAACAATTAGGGATAAAAGAGCGGGAAATTTGAGTGACTTTGAGTACCACTCAGCCCCATTCACTAACACTAAGTAACCATCAACATTGAATGAGGCTTCATTGAAGTTTCTCATCTTGCCTGATGCAGCGTCTCAGGGATTCTCAGGGATCTGGGACCCAGCCTCCAGACTGAGACCTGGGACCCAGCCTTCAGCCTCCAGACTTAGACCTGGGACCCAGCCTTCAGCCTCCAGACTTAGACCTGGGACCCAGCCTCCAGCCTCCAGACTTAGACCTGGGACCCAGCCTCCAGCCTCCAGACTGAGATCTGGGACTCAGCCTCCAGCCTGAGATCTGAGATCTGGGACCCAGCCTCCAGCCTCCAGACTGAGACCTGGGACCCAGCCTTCAGCCTCCAGACTTAGACCTGGGACCCAGCCTTCAGCCTCCAGACTTAGACCTGGGACCCAGCCTCCAGCCTCCAGACTTAGACCTGGGACCCAGCCTCCAGCCTCCAGACTGAGATCTGGGACTCAGCCTCCAGCCTGAGATCTGAGATCTGGGACCCAGCCTCCAGCCTCCAGACTGAGACCTGGGACCCAGCCTTCAGCCTCCAGACTTAGACCTGGGACCCAGCCTTCAGCCTCCAGACTTAGACCTGGGACCCAGCCTTCAGCCTCCAGACTTAGACCTGGGACCCAGCCTTCAGCCTCCAGACTTAGACCTGGGACCCAGCCTCCAGCCTCCAGACTTAGACCTGGGACCCAGCCTCCAGCCTCCAGACTGAGATCTGGGACTCAGCCTCCAGCCTGAGATCTGAGATCTGGGACCCAGCCTCCAGCCTGAGATCTGAGATCTGGGACCCAGCCTCCAGCCTCCAGACTGAGACCTGGGACCCAGCCTTCAGCCTCCAGACTTAGACCTGGGGCCCAGCCTCCAGCCTCCAGACTGAGACCCAGCCTCCAGACTGTTGACACGGCTGGTTCCTCTCCTCAGACGACACCTCCTTCATCTCCCTCCTGCCGCCACAGGATCAACCTAGCGGACAGCTCTTATCAGATGCCCTCTCTGACACACACACACACACACACACACACTGAAACTCACTGACAGAAGAAACACACACACATCCCAACACACACCCTGGTGTCAGCAGCGCATATCTTTTCTCTTTGAAGCTGAGTGGAAGCTGCCTGTTGAACTGTGGTGAAGATCTCCGCTGAGTGAGAGGGGAATTGTGTGTGTGTGTGTGTGTTGCCATATCTGTGCTTATCGGTGTCATAGTGTGTGTTGGTGTGTGTATTACTGAGTGTGTGGGTGCGTGTGTGTGAGATGGATAAACCCACTCACACCCTCCCCTCCCATCCTCACACACACACACACACACATGAATCTCCTCACCTAGAACATTTTATGGATCTCACATGAACTGGATTTCCTTTACAATCCTTCCTCTGCTGCCATTAAACAGGGAGCCAGGGCCCAGGAGGACCATGATGTGAACACACACAGAGACACCAGGAAGGATGTGTCACGGAGACTCTGGGCTCGGTTGCTCTGGTCTGTTGAAACCGCCAGCTGCTCTGGTGAGGCTGTGCTTCCCTTCAGTGTAGAGTATCGCTCTAGTATTCCCTTCAGTATCGCTCTCATAATCTCTCAACATCCTTAGAGCATTTCAAAAACACTATGAGAGGGTGGGAGTGAGTGTGTGTAAATGTGTTGGTTTCCTCAGTGTATGTGAGTGTGTGTGTGTTAATAATAATTCCTTGCGTCTTCACTGGATATCTTGAATTGCAGCCAGGCTACAGGGCTGGACTGCAGGGCTGGACTGCAGGGACTCCTCTGTGGTCAGGACCAGGGACCTGGGCTGCCTGGCTAACCAGCCCTGACCAGCCCTGACCAGCCTCTGGACCCACGGAGGGAGAGAGCGACCAGGGAACACAGGGAGGAATGGAGCCGATGTTTGTGAGACAAACATGATGACCACAAACACAAACAAATGACCGGCACACCCTGAGCCTCGGCCCCAATACACACCATCCCACACACACTGCAATCGCGCACGCGCGCACATCCGAACCACTGGTGAGACACACGTGCGGTCCGGAGCTATGCGGGTTCTGCTCCAGCTTCTTGGTTCTAAGGGGGGTGGGGAGGAAGGGGAGGGGGAAATGGGGAGGGGAGGGGGGTTCCATCTGTAGTACACAGATCCTCTGCTCTTTCCACTGGAGTCAGTGTTGCTGTGGGATGTGAGTTTTGCTCCAACAGACCGCAGCTACTTTCAGGCCAACTGGGAGACATGGAACCTCTGCAAACGACACACAAACATGTTGTACGTACTTATCTACGCAGCCGCACACACACACACAGCTGCCTGACTAGACACTTGGTCCTCCAGGGCTCATTTTGAACTGCCTGTTAACAGCCTTATCCTCCAGCCAAGGGTACGTCAACAACTAGACATGCTACTACAGCCCTGTACGCCACTTAAACACTCACACACACTCACATTCACCCTCCATAGCATGTTGCAGGCCAATCATAACATCCCAAGGAGTCATATAGGTTCTGTAACAGACAAGGATGAACTGACTACCTCTCTCTCGCTCTCTGTCACTGTGTCTCTCTCTCTCTCTCGCTCTCTGTCACTGTGTCTCTCTCTCTCTCGCTCTCTGTCACTGTGTCTCTCTCTCTCTCGCTCTCTGTCACTGTGTCTCTCTCTCTCTCTGTCACTGTCTCTCTCTCGCTCTCTCTCGCTCTCTGTCACTGTCTCTCTCTCTCACTCTCTCGCTCTGTCACTGTCTCACTGTCTCTCTCTCTCTCTCTCTCTCTCTCTCTCTCGCTCTCTCTCGCTCTCTGTCACTGTCTCTCTCTCTCGCTCGCTCTGTCACTGTTTCACTGTCTCTCTCTCTCTTTCTCTATCAGTCAGTCACTCTCTCTCTCACCCCTCTTTCTCTCACCCCTCTCTCTCTTTCCCCTTTCTAACCATCTCTAACATCTCACCCCCTGTGTTGTGTCATTGTTGTGTTGTGTGTGTGTGTGTGTGTTGCGGTGTGTGAACGTGTTGCGTTGTGTGAATGTGTGTGTCCCTCGATCTGCCATGTCTCTCTCAGCAGCTTCCTGTAACAGCCGACCTCTCAGTCTAAGGGGTCACCACCTTGCAGCATCAGTGATGACAGCTGCAGTCCAGATACATGTCACCTACACCCTTCAGTGCTTTCTCCTCCTAGTCTCCGTCTAAATCTGCCCCAGGGGGGTCATTTCACCCAGGGGGGCAGTGTGCCCTGTTCTGGACTCAGACTTCCCCCTCAGAACCAGGCCCTCTTTCCCCGGACACTCTGAGTCACCTGGGTCCTAGAGAGAGATAGGTTGACAGGACCCCACCCCATCAGGGAAAAAGGCAGTGCATTGTGCTAAGCTGTCTGCTCCCAGATAATACACTGTAGAATACTGTGAGAATGTCTGTGGGAAAATAGTGCGGAGGAGGTGGGATTGCACTAAGACTTTCCTTCCCATCATTTCTTTACCTCTCTCATCCTTACGTTTTCCCCCCCTCTCTCTTCAAGTAGCACCGTTATTTGAGTTAGGAAACTACAGTCACCTATGGAGACTCTTACTGAGAGCTCAAACACTGCGTTAGTTAGTCAGTTTACCAGTGAGCAAGAGAGGAAATTTGTCACCGGGGTAAAAAATACAGAGAGAAAGGTAACCGAGTCAGGAACATGAAAGCGAGTGTTGTTACAGAGCACATGCACAGCTCTGGTGCTGCTGTAGCTTCATGGTTTGGAGACATTCCTGTCTGTGTCTTATCTAAGTCTGACTGGGAGACTGGCTGTGTTCTCATCAATCTCTGTTGAAGAGAGACAGACAGAGAGAGAGAGACAGAGAGAGAGAGACAGAGAGAGAGAGACAGAGAGAGACAGAGAGAGAGAGAGAGAGAGACAGAGAGAGAGAGACAGAGAGAGAGAGACACAGAGAGAGAGACAGAGAGAGAGAGAGAGAGCAAAAGAGAGAGAAAGAGAGAGAAAGAGAGAGCGAGGGAGAGAGAGAGAGGGAGAGAGAGAGAGAGAAGGTAGAGCTTGGCTCAGCAGAGGCCCAGAACAAAGAACTTGCATTTCTCCATCTCCAGCCGTCTCTCAACGTCTGTCAAACTTTCTCTCTCCACCACTCCCCCAATCCTCTGTCCACCACTCCCCCAATCCTCTGTCCACCACTCCCCCAATCCTCTGTCCACCACTCCCCCAATCCTCTCTCCACCACTCCCCCAATCCTCTGTCCACCACTCCCCCAATCCTCTCTCCACCACTCCCCCAATCCTCTGTCCACCACTCCCCCAATCCTCTGTCCACCACTCCCCCAATCCTCTCTCCACCACTCCCCCAATCCTCTGTCCACCACTCCCCCAATCCTCTGTCCACCACTCCCCCAATCCTCTGTCCACCACTCCCCCAATCCTCTGTCCACCACTCCCCCAATCCTCTGTCCACCACTCCCCCAATCCTCTGTCCACCACTCCCCCAATCCTCTGTCCTGGGGGAGGGATACAGACAAGATGAGAGAGGAAACTCTATCCTTTCTTATCACAAGCCTGCACCCCCCCGTCCCGTCCCGTCAGCCCAGGGCCAGACAACAAAACCACATCCTCTCTTTACCTCCATCCACCTCTTACCTTCTTCTTCCCCCCCCCCCACCCCCACCCCCACCCCCCCCCACCATGAATAATATCCACATTTCTTAGCCAACATTCTCCCTTCGTTCTGCTTGTTTTGCGATGGCTCTTCATCACTCTCGCCTCTAGCTGGTGTTCTAACGTCTCTTTAGATGGGTGACATGGTTGTGCCTGAACGACGTCTGTACTGTTCCGGGGTTCTTTTCCGACCAGATTAATCATACATCAGCAGCGAGCGTATCGCACATTCTCTTTAATCTGGCCAGGAAAAAAGGCCCGTTCTCCTCGCAGCTTCCTGTTAAACAGCCCATTAACACATGTTTGGATAAACAACCCCACATATTTTGACTGCAGTGGGACCGCAATCCCTCCTCTTGTGTCCTCTTTTATTTGGCTCATAAACACAGTAGGGGGGGTCAACAGCACTACGGGCCCAACATCTCTGGAATTTTCTCCGTCTGGGGTGAGACCCAGGGTTGACCCTGGGGGGCGGTGGGGGCTATTACGAAATAACTGTATCGAGAAAACTCACTAGCATATATGCTGCTCTCTAACATGCACACACACACACACAGTGTAGGAAAAAGAGGGTGCATGGACCATTTGAGCTTTTTGAGGACAAGCAGCCGCACTTCCTCAGTAGGTGTGTGTGTGTGTGTGTGTGCACGCGCGTGCTTGATGTTTAGGTTTTTTCTTAACACGCATGTGATTGCAATGTTGGAAAAGGAGAAGCAGGAGAAGGGAATCGAATTAGGAATTTACTGGAACATGTCATAGCAGAGGAAGGAGTTAATGACACACCTGCTAAGCTAATGTATGCACACTCCTCAAATACACACCACATGGCTCCATTGAAGTGCCACTTTACAGAGGAACGAAATCAGTCATCTTTTCATTACGACCCAGATTTAAAGGAGCTGAGCCAAGCAAAACCCCATTCAGGTAAAACATATATTTTTGGTGTTACTTATGGCAGAAAAACCAACAACATTATTTCTATTGATCTTTCCCTCTCTTCCCTATTCCTCTCCTGTTACGCAACAATTTGAGCAAACTGACACAGTGGGCCGCCAGATTCACTTATTTTGAGTGTGTCTCTGGCACCTGCTGAAGCTGAGGCTTGAGAAGGTGGATTTCTGCCAGGACATGGCAACCCAGAGGCAAATCCCCTCGATAAGACACAGTTATGGCAGGAGGAGGTCGCTGTTCGTTTGAAGCCAGGCAGCAGATAAATCACTGTATCCTTTGGGTTTCTATCAGTGAGTTTGTGAAAATGTTCCTATCTGAGGGAATACTTTCATGATTAGGGCTTTATGCTGACTACAGCGATATTATCATTTGAAAAAGAGTCAGTGTTAGTCGGTTGCTGAGTAAAGCGGGTTGTCATGACAGCACTTCTCATCGAATCTAATGAGACGACACAACAGTCGCTCCCTCTGTAACGTCTCTATCTCCTCCTCTTCAATTGACAAAAGTAACAGTTTTTATGTAAACAGCTCCTGTCAAAGAGAGAAGAGGATAGATTAAGAGAGAGAGAAAGGTGGAGAGAGAGGGAGAGAGAGAGAGGGGGAGAGAGAGGGAGGGAGAGAGAGGGGGAGAGAGAGGGGGGAGAGAGAGAGGGAGGGAGGGAGAGAGAGAGAGAGGGAGGAAGAGAGAGAGAGAGAGATAGCCCTGAAGGAGTGCTCTGTCTGTACATGCAACAGTGGTGGAAAAAATGTATCTTTAATGGGTCCCAGTGTTCTGCTGCACTTACAACACATCGGGAGCCAAGAGAATAAAATAAGCCATTATTGTTACGTCCACCACAGTTTTCGGTAACATTAGCACCCGTGGACGTCCTGCAGTGATGTCACAGAACCGACACTCATGGAAACAAGCCTTCAAACTCACTTTTTTCCCACACAGAAGATATTCTGAGAAACAGAAATAAGGGCCTTTCCTCTATTCACCTTCTTCAACAGAGGTAGATAAAGAGAGGAGGAGAGGAGAAGATGGGAAGAGAGAGTCTAATCGGCAACCATTGGGAAGTTAGATGAATGGCAACCAGCCTTTTCTCCACAGCCTTATCTGCTACGACCATCTATCCTCCCACCTCCACATCACAGAGGGCGTCGTTTGAGAACTGCAGTCCCATTACTCATAACCAACAGTTCAGAGCCACAAAAACAAGACTTACAGTAACCCAATCAAAACGCTTCACTGCACTAGTGGCTTTCCTAACCGACCCGAACGACCTGAACTCTAAAATAAGTCAGATGAGAAGCAAACATAAAACCAGACCAAGAAATATCGCACCGTTAAAAATAATCCACGGCCGACAATCTACAACAACACATGATAAATCTCCCCCAAACATAATGTTTATTAGTGCTGTGATAAGAGGAACAGATGCTGTTCTGAGAAATCTATAGCCCTGCTGTGCTCGAGCCAAGCCACACTCTTATCAGACGAACCTAAAAGAGCTAGCGTCATTACGTTAGCATTAACCTAGCTAACCTAGCCCTGGGCTAAGGCTCACAGCATTGAAACACATGGGGCTGAGTGCTAATCAGAGTACCAGTACGATGCTAAAGCAGACCATGTGGCTAAACTCAGACCCTGATGTCAGTCATGGACCAGAGTCCATTGGACTACATGGTGTAAATCCACATCCATAGGAGTTGATATTGGGTTCCCTGTGCTTTTGTGTGTGTGTGTGTGTGTGTCCATGTGTGTACAGCTGGTTGGACTTGACTGATGGATTCTACCACGTTAGGAAGGGTATGTGTGTGTGTGTGTGTGTGTGTGTTTGTGTGTCACATCAACAAACCATAAACTAGCTACCAGTTGACCCCCTGTGACCTCGAGCCACCCAGTTCCAGGCATAGAAGACTTCCTCCTCTCTGTCTCCATTGAGGCTGAATGGAGGAGTCTGAACACTGCATGCATCTTAGTCATGGTTCTTATCATCACAGATAAGAGGCTGCAGGTCACTATGGGGGAGGGGGCAGATGTATCACTGACACCACGCCCCCCCCCCCCCCCCCCCCCCCCCCCCCCTCAAAAAAATGAAAACGTTTATTTGAAGATAGACAGCATGAGCTTGTCCCACACTGTGGCTCCGGAACTCAGTTTTCAAGAAAGCGTGTTTGAGTGTGTGTTTATTTGTGTGTGTGTTTGTGTGTGTGTGTGAGGTTGTGCGTGTGTGTGTGTGTATGTGTGTGTGGGTGTATTTTTATTACGAGAAAGGCTCTATCACCTCCAGGACAATCACCTCTCCCCCAAAACTCTGGTGTGTCATTTAGAAGACAGAGGAATGTTTCTCACAGGGTGTCATTTCAACACTCTCTCACACACATAAACACACACACACACACACACACATCCATGTACTAACATTAATCTCACAAAACCACACACACTGCTCTCAAACCATCTAGGAAACAGATTCATTTAACAAACATAAACACATAGAACGGCACAGACTTACCATTTAGATACACTGCATACTCATCTTACTATATACACACACGTCTATATATATATATATATATATATATATATGTATATATATATATATATACACTGTATACATATATAAGAGAACTTACACTACAGTTAAGTCACAGTTGTGTTCAAAACCACACACAGTCTTGGACGCTTAAATAGTGCTTGTAATAGCACGCACACACACAATCCCAACACACACACTCACTCACAATCTGAACGCACACTCACCGCTGCACGCTGGAAGGCTCCTTTAGTGTAGGTTCCTCCTCCGCGGTAAGTGATGGCAGGGATCTCCTGGTTAAAGAGGGAACACTTGTGCTGGTGAGACTTGGGCGCCGAGATGTGATCCACACGCGTCACCACGTGGGTCTTGGATGAGAAGGTGACGAGAGCCACACGCGTGTTTTCCGCCGCCACCGGGAAATCTGACAGAAGCTTCCGGACGAAACGCAGCTCGGACAGGAAGTTGTTCGCTCCTACGCTGGACGACTCGTCCACGAGGAAGACCAGGTCCAGGCGGGCGCTCTTCTCCCTCAGGACGCGCACGTTCTTCTTGAAGGCCAGGCCAAGGCGCTCCACCTTGCTCTCCACGCTCTCTGACAGGTTGAGGGGGGCCGGGGGACCCGGACGTACGGACTGGCCCTGGAGGGACCGGTGTCCCTGGAGAGCCGGCCAGGAAGAGGACGTGTGGACCAGGCAGGACCAGAGCCAGATCCACAGAACCACGGAGGAACTCCTCCTCAGAGGGGACATGGCTGCAGATACAGTCCTTTTACCATGCATCCCAAATAGTCCTTCGACGATAAACCAACAAGATGCCAACATCAATGATGATGAGTATGGTGAAGGTGGTGATGAAGATATCCTACGTCCTCCAGCGTTTCCTTACGCAGCCTGGTTCCAAATTCAAGGAATTCAAAAAATCCCTACGGCAGTGTAAATCTATTAAATTCCAGTGAGGATGATGAGGGTGTTCTTCCCCAACCAGATGTGCCTGATATCTTCCAAACCTTCTGGATTCAAGTGTGAAGCAAGATATCGGTCTGCTTGTCTACATGTTTGCCTGTCCTGTTTTATCTGTCTGTCTATTCTCTCTCTCTCTTTCTCTCTGTCTCTCTTCCTTCTTCTGTGGTTTTGTCTCAGGGCTCAGTCTGTGACGCTTCTGCACCCTCAGCCAGTCTCTTAAAGCCTCTTCCACCACTAGCTCAAAATCATTTGGAAAAAAAAGAGAGGGAGAGAAAAGTTCGTCTGAGTGCGTGTGTGTGAGAGAGGAGAAGTGTGAGGAGGAGAGCGGGGGCAGAGAGGGAGAGTGTGGAAGAGAGAGAGAGAGGAAAAAGGGAAAAGGGGGCAGTCACAGCCGTGATGTCATTTTTTTCTTTCTCCTCCTCTCTTCTCCTGTGCTCTCTCTCTATATATCTCTCTCTCCCTCCTCTCCCTCCCTCTCTCTCTCTCTCCCTCTCTCTCTCTCTCTCTCTCTCTCTCTCTCCCTCTCTCTCTCTCTCTCTCTCTCTCTCCCTCTCTCTCCCTCTCTCTCCCTCTCTCTCCCTCTCTCTCTCTCTCCCTCCCTCTCTCTCCCTCTCTCTCTCTCCCTCTCCTCCTCCAGAGTAGAGTGGAGATTCGGTGTCAGTGGAGCGCCTTGTCTGTCAGGCTGTCAACATTCCCAAAGAAAACATCAGCACCAGCCGCTCTGATCAACTCCATATGTCTGGTACTGTCCATAGACACCCACCCACACACACACACACTCACACACCTCTTGAATGATTACTGAGCCAGTGCGGGTATCAGCAAGGGTATGTGTGTGTATGTGTGGTGGGGGTGTGTGCGTGTGTATGTGTGTGTGGTGTGTTGGGGGTCAAGGCAAAGAGTAACATCAGACACTGGATTTCTATGACAGATAATGAAACATCAATGAGATACACCAGCAAGCATTTTGTAAAGAAACAACACTGAGGAGTGTTGATGACACTGCAGTGGAAAGACATAAATAAGATAAATACCGCTTTCCAGCTTTCATGTAACTGCCATGGGGGGACATCTTTCTGTGTCTATCGTCTCCCCTCAGTGATTTGATCTGTAACTAAAACAAAGGCAGGCAGTGTTAATGGAACACAGAGACACCGAGTGGTTATTATTAAAACCCAGACTACATTTATAGATCCTCCTCTGGAACTGGAAGTGTGATTCCGGAACACTCAGGGAGAATTCAGAATCCCAGGCAGTTGTCAAACGGCAGAGCAGACTAGAGTAGAACAGATGACACGCCATAAGAATAGAAAATGTCAGAGCTGAGTAGAGCAAAGTACATGTTGGCCAAAGCAAAGCTCTCCCTGAGGAGAGCTCAGAAAGGGTGTTAACTA
>CM059341.1:6664838-6667150 GCA_030340685.1 Protosalanx chinensis | reverse complement strand
ATCATGCGTCAGGTCAGAACAGAGAAAGATAATGTCCAGTGTGGGTCACTGCTTAAGGCACTCAGAGGGAACACGGTCGATGGTCAATGTGTGGTTAGGGTGAGGACAATCAGAGCCATGCTGCACCAGTCTCTCATCCACTCAGCACAGCACTCGGCTGCTGAGGGGGAAAATCTGTCTATTTTCAGACACTGTGTGTCCAGGAGGTTATGCAATGTGTGCTTTGGTCCCATGAGTGCTGCTGTGTGAGAAGGTTGATTTGAGAGCTTGGGGGGGGGGGGGGGGGGGGGGGGGGGGGCAGTGGGGTTGGTGGGGGATGGGGGGGGGGGGGGGGCAGTGGGGTTGGTGGGGGATGGGGGGGGGTGGTCCTTGGGAGAATTCAGATGTTTTCCATTGAGATTCTATAGTTTTCATACATCTCATACATTACACACGTTTGTACTTTCACAGTTCCACTTCTACCCAAACACAGCTCTGTTGTACCTGCTGTCAGTTATTTAAATGTGGGATTTCCAGCCACACATCTAGTAACCCTGCAGGATTATCTGTACATCTGTGCCTGCCTTCTCCAGGTGTGCATCGTGTTCAGACCTGAGCCTGGTACACAGACAGTAGCAGTCCTCAGGCAAACACCAGGCTCTGGCTTCCCAGGTTGAGGCCTAACAGCTTAATGCACTTCAAGGTTTGTTTGTTGTCATTGCAACTCTGTCCATTCTTGTGAATCAGTATCTACCTTTGTGAGATGTGCTTTGTCCTCAAACCCAGGACAAGTCAGATTAACACTTGTGTGTGTGTGTGTGTGTGTGTGTGTTGATGAGTAACAATATCTGACAGTGCTCAAGAAGGTAGGGGGAGGGCTACTTCAGGTTTGGAGAAGGAAAACAAGTCTAATAGGGAAGGCGGGGGGTCAAAATAAAGGGGAGGTGCTACTGTATTCATAAGAAAGGGGGGTGGGGTGGGGGGGGTACACTATATTTACTTGAAAACATCTCCTTTCCTGAATCCAAACTCCGCAGTACCGGGCGAACACGCGCTGAGTGGAACACTTTCGAAAAAGAGTCTCGCGAAGGATGCTCGGCCGTCTCGAGCTTCCACCTGGAACTAGGAAGCAGTAAAAACACATTTTTTATTTTGTATGTATTCTTTTATTTGCTGTTTTACGAAGACGTCAAACGAATTTTTTTTTTTATTTTACGGAATGTCACTGGAATATGCAATTCTTGTTCACTAAATGGAATACTGTATTGCGTTCCTGTCACTGTTTTACTAAGTATTAACTTACTTCAGCGTTGCGCTACTACCTCTGCACAATCATTTGTTAGAGACGCAAGCATAAGCATATTAACGATTTTTACTAGCACTTTTGTTGATTAAGCTACCTTAAAGGAATTACAACTGCACGATAAATTAGAATTAGTATTTTTATTAGTGTGCTTTTGTTAAGAAAAAAGCCTTCTGTTTTGATGCCATATCATCACGTTCTTTTTTTACAAGCACAGTTCAATTTAACAAACTGTTAACCTTACTATTTTGACGCTATAGGCATTTCCAAAGGAGACTGTTGCATCACTTCATATTTATAATTCCTCCCAACCTGTCTATCACAAAACAGCAGCCATCGCTCTACACTGTTGCTTCTTCACTTGCAACAACTTTTATCAGACATCAGCTGTGTCATCACGCCTGAGGTGAGCGCGAGCTCACACCATAAGAGCACGTGGATCCTCGCAGTTCAGCAGCCTCCTGCTCGCGCTGTCCAACCAGGAACGCTCGCAGAATCAAGAATCACAGCGCGGGCTGAGCCCCCCCTAACCCACCCTCCAGCACCAAGATGACGGACGGCCCCAGGCAGCGTGGGAGCCTCGCCTCCGGGGAAGATGCTGCCGCCGGATCCGAGAAAGACACCGGCGGCGGAGTGGCGTTTAAAGAAAGAGATTGGCCTCGTGAGTGCCTGCGGGATTATAGTTGGTGAGTGTGAATCATTCATGTTGAGACACCGTCCAGTTTGATACTGGAAATACACAATGCAAATCTTTTGGGTGGGTCTGAAATATTGACTGGCTTCGTGCGTGCGTGCGTGCGTGCGTGCTTGGTGTTTGTAAAAGTCACCTGCTTGCATGCAACCTAGTCCACTGAACAGATGATCCCCTCTGCTTAGATTTTTGGGGGGTAAATTCAGAGGCAACATTGTTAACCACACACACAGGTAGTGGAACAGATTTTCCTTCCATGAGGGTAAATAGTGAAGCCCTTCATTATTCACATTATCACTGTGTCAGAACAGTTCTTCATTCTCAGGGTAAGGTTTTCTT
>CM059341.1:6462338-6659838 GCA_030340685.1 Protosalanx chinensis | reverse complement strand
GTCTTGGATAATAAACAAACCCTCTAGTAGTGTTTGTTTTCATGGTTTTGTGCTTTGTGTTGTGTGTTTAGATGCATGTGTGTTTATCTTGTCTCTATGGGCGGGATTTCTGTATATATGCCCATAGGGATTGACTGTACACCTGTATGTACAGTATACTGTGTTTTTGTGAGGATGTCAATCTAATCAACACACTCTTTAGTCTTCAAACTTCTAACCAAATTAGCATTCCAACGGCGATCACCATTAGTAATGTGGGCGCTCAGCTTCCAGACTTGATTTAATCTTACAGTGTTAGCACTTCCTAAACACACCACACACACACACATTCTTGTGAGGGACAGCTGGGTTAACAAGGCAGGAGCAGTGAAGGTTACTGAGAGGTTCATAAGCTTGTGTAGAATGTGTGGCCAGCGCACCATGTGGTCTTCTTTTGGAGTCAGATGAAGTCCTGAACTAGTGGTGTCAAACCCGTGTCGTCGAGGGGACGCAGGTTTTCATGTCAACCCAAGCAACTACACACCAGCTGATTTCACTAACCAGTTGATCTACTTTAGTGAAATCATCTGGAGCAGTGCTTGGTTGAAATCAAATCTTGGCACCCTCTTGGCCCTTGATGGCACGGGTTTGACACCTATGCCCTAGGATTTCAACTCTGTGTGAATCAACTGTCTGTTGAGCTGGAGGAATTCCTCTCACTCCATAGGCTATCAACTCTACAGTAGATGACCTGACAAATCCCCATGAAAACCAGCATGACAGGAGTGGACTGAGCCCCATAGGAAATTAGGATTTTGTGTGTTCATGGGTTTTTGTGCTAATCCTCCCTCCCCTCATCCCTCCCTCCCTCCTTCCAGCTTCCTGCGTCTGTGGATCGCCGTGCTGGTGATCTACCCCACAAACCAGGCGGTCATCGCCCTCACCTTCTCCAACTACGTCCTGCAGCCTCTCTTCCCCACCTGTTTCCCCCCGGAGAGCGGCCTCCGCCTGCTGGCCGCCGTCTGCCTCTGTGAGTCACCATGCCCGGCCTCCGTTCACACACCCAACAACCAAACACACGATGAAGGTTGATCTAGTTGATAAGTTGGGACCTTATAGACCGTTTGTCAGGTCTTGTGACAGTTGTGGGTTAGATTCCCAATCAGCTGCCAGAGGGGAGATGGTTCCAATGAGGATTCTATTTGACCACCATCTTGTCTGAGGTGAACCAGGATCTCCCTCCCGCTGACAGCACACCACAGAGTCAGGCTGAGTTGTTTATCCCAGCCTGGGCTCTGGCAACAATCTGAACTCTCTGACCACAGGTTAAATCACAGAGGAATGCGAGAAAGAGAGGGATGAAAGGAGGTGAGGGCAGGTTAGGGACATGGGAGGGAAGGAGGAGGGAGAGATCCTGCTGATGTTGGAGTGATAGATCGATCCGATGTAAAGCCATGTTGCTGGACGTAGGAAGAGAGATGGGTGAACAGTTTAGATTTACTTTACAACCTGTGTTTGATGGTACCAGTCTACGGTCTCCACATACTCTCTCTCTTTCTCTCTCTCTCTCTCTCTCCTTTCTCTCTCTCTCCTTTCTCTCTCTCTTTTCTCTCTCTCTCTCTCCTTTCTCTCTCTCCCTCCATCTCCCTCTCTTTCACTCCTTGTCTTTCTTTCCGACACGTTCTCCCTCTCTTTCATCGTCCTTCCTCCTCTTTCATACCTTCTGCTGCTGGCCTGTGTGTGGCTCAGTCTCCTGGTCAGTAGAGGAGAACCATCAGTAAACAGAGTGAAGCCACTCCGGAGCGTGTTGGAACAAATGGCTGCATGAGTTATCACCCCGTTGATAGTGGTAGATCTGGGCACCTCCACAATCTTCACACAGACTGTCCAAATACCACAGACAGGCCACAGACTGAGAGGAAGACACAAGGAGAGGTGTGTGTGTGTGTGTGTCAAACCAGTTCATAACAAGCCACAGGAAGACGCCCATGATATGAAGTCTTTAATCTGTTTGACCTATCCCTAAACCCAGTAGAACTGGGTTGGAAGTGAATAGGGTAGATTAGAAGGGCATTCAAGTTTAGTTACTGTATGTTTCCAAAGTGAGACACAGCCCTTGGTGCCAGTAAAGGAATGTACCTGTGGCTATCCGGTGACAGGTTGTTGTTCAGCAGTCTTAAAGACAGACGGTGGCCCCCGGAGGACACACAGTACTCACAGCAGTGACACCGTCTCTCCTGGGACCTGGTATTGTGAAGAGACAGACCAACTCCAGAATATATCTGGCGACCGTTTGTTTTTGTTGGTAATTAGAGTTGTCTTGACCTAGTTTTACCTGTTATCCCACCTCTGTGGCTGTTCTTCACATCAGCCGTGATGGCTTGGTGAAAAGCTCCTTGTGTAAGCGGAGACCGCGGCTGGCTCACAGTCATTCCCATTGGCTGATTCAGCAGTGTTTTTCAAGCGTTCCAACATGTACGAGGGCACAGCGACCTGATTGGCCGAGGCCTCAGGATGATGTTGTTTCCCCTGAAGTTAATTGGACAGATGTTGTCTAGCAGTTTTTCTGTCACGTACATCTTTTCTTTTTTTTCCTATCTCAGCCCTTATTTTGTGTTGTTGCTCAGACGGTTGGGAAACTGGGTGAGAGGTTACAAGGGGTTACTGTAGTGGGACTTATACCCCAGTAACACCTCCACACTCTCTCTCCCTCTCTCTCTCCCTCCCTCTCTCCCTATCTCTCTCTTCCTCTCTCTCTCCCTCTCCCTCCCTCTCTCCCTCTCCCCCTCTCTCTCTCTCTCCCCCCCCTCTCTCTCTCTCTCTCTCCCTCTCTCTCTGTTACCTGTCTTTTCTTCACTGTTCTAAACCCACCAGCACAGTTTGTTCTGCCGGTGGTTATTGTCATCAATCATATTTAGTATCCCACCACTCTAAATACTTAGAACCCAATCCCTAGAACCCCCAGCCATAGATAGATCTGGTCTGCTCCCTGTTACCAGTGTGCCAGGCTGACGTTAGTCACCAGCTCTGTCTCGGCCGCTGCACAGGAACCTGTTTTTGCAGAGTGTGCAGTTAAGTGCACTATTAAGTGCACTGTAGCTCCTCCCACAACGGCAGAGAGGAAATATGTGTGTGTGCTTGTACATGTGTGCGTGCTTGTGCGTGTGTGTGTATATTTGTGCTTGGGTGTGGGCGTGTGTGTGCTTGTGCGTGTGTGTGTATTTGTGCTTGGGTGTGTGCTTGTGTGTGTGCTTGTTCTTGTGTGTGTGTGTGTGCTTGTGTGTGTGCTTGTTCTTGTGTGTGTGTCCCCACCATGTTGTTTAGCTGACAGGGAATCTCTCAGTCAGTTCCTCTGTGTACTCAGCTTACAGACAGCTGATGACTAGAGTTTTGGTCCTCCGAGGTCCAGGTCCAGACTTGTGTGGCTTTATCTGGGTAGATTATATTATTACCCAATAAGACTTTCCTGCATGAAGTTCAGACACGTTTTTTTTTACTCTTGTATGTGCACTTGATGTTGTTTTTTCAGGGTTACATCCACCTTAAGTCAGTTAAAAAACCTTGTCTATGTGTAAAACAAAGGTTGTTGACTTGGACTTTAACCTGAATTCATCCCACTTTGAAGTACTTTCATGGCTTTCTTAACCCTGCCTGCATATCAGCGATCCTTCCTGATCTGTCACAGACACCCACACACACCACTGCAGTGTGGTTACAAACTCATCTAGACCCACAAGCACACGCTCTATTCAGCACCCCCTGGTCCCCCAATCTTTACCCTACAAGACCCCACTCTAATACCCCATACAATATCTTGGTGTGTAGGAGAGTGTGCATGTGTACGTGTGTGTTTGAATGGGTATACATACAGTATGTGTGTGTGTGTGTCTGAGTATGTGCGTGCATGTGTGTTTGTGCGTGCAGGTGTGTCTGTGTCTGTGCGTGTGTGTGTGTGTGAGTGTGGAGGCGTGTTTATGGCTGTACAGCATGTCTTTCTTCTTCGTTATCCAAACCAAGGGTGTTTTCAAGTGAAAGACATGTCTGTGAGGTGTGAGTGCAACATGCCCTGATGTAGTCTGAGAGACAGCAGCCCTCCATAAAGCTGCTGAGCTAGTGGATCTAGATACAGGCCCTATCTGCTCCGTTATCTTTACTATGTTAGCCTGGGAGGACAGAGCTGAAAATAAGCTCTGGTTAAGGCTGGTTTCTCACTTATCATTCGATTCCAGCCCTGAAATCACCTTCCACAGAATCGAGATAAAACTAAGACTATTTCTGAAAAGTGTGAGCGGGGTTTTCATGTTTTACAAGGAGTTTATGGAAGTATGGTTGGGGTCAAAGTTCACTGTATCAATAAATGACAAGGAAGGTTGAAGCAAAGGTCTCTGAGCTCCAAGATCAATATCTAATATTCACCCTGAGCTGTGCTCCACCATTTTGTGGAGTTCCTTACAGCAGGAGAGACAAGCTACTCTCTTCCAATGGGAACTTGAATCTTCTATGTAGACAGGAAACATCTATAGAATTTGAATTCTCCAGAGTTCTAGGAATTAGGAATCAGAATATTGTAACACCATCTTCCCGTCCTTTAATATCTCTCACCATACCACTGCTTCTGTTTTAGAGGGTCTATAAGAAATGATTGCTAATCCCCCTACTCTCTCTCTCTCTCTCTCTCCCTCTCTCTCTCTTCCCCTCTCTCTCTCTCTCTCTTTCTTCCTCTCTCTCTCTCTCTCCCTCTCTATCTCTTCCCCTCTCTCTCTCTTCCTCTCTCTCTCCCTCTCTCCCTCTCCCTCTCCCTCTCTCTCTCTCTCTACAGTGCTGTTGACATGGGTGAACTGCTCCAGTGTGAGATGGGCCACACGCGTTCAGGACATCTTCACCGCTGGCAAACTGCTAGCCCTGGCCCTCATCATCATCATGGGCATCGTGCAGATCTGCAAGGGTGAGTGCCATCGTGTGTGTGTGTGGGCATGTCAGCATGCCACCCTCTCTGAGAGACACGAAGGTCCACCATCCTCTGTCCTCCGCCCAGTGGGTCAGTGGGTGCAGCCTCTGAGGACGCTGGCAGAGGTTGTGGGGTTCACAGGCGTCTGGCTCAGATCGCAGTCCTGATGGGGTTTTCATGGCGATGGGCCTCTGTGGGATCAGTAAAGATCACTGGACTGAGGGTCAGTTGTGACAGAGGCCTCGCGGAGCCAGGCCATGGCATTATGGGATGGATCTGCAGAGAAAACACGGGGGGATCTGCTTGTTGGTATAGCAACACAATGATAGACTCAGTCACTCAGGCAGATGAAAGGGAAAAAAGAGAGGGAGAAGGGGAGAGGAAGGGAAAAGAGGGATGCAGGGCGACAGGAAAAAGGAGGGACAGAGAAAGAGAGAGAGAGCGTGCAGATGAGAGAAAGAGAGATGATTAAAAAAAGAAAGGGGACGTGTTGGTCGGATAATGTGATTGGAGGAGGGAGACAGAACAGGGATATTGAGCAGACTCTGTAAAAGCCATTTAATGCTTACTCAGTCTAATCTAATCTCAGTCCTCATGTTACCCTTTCAACGGGAATTAATAAACCAGCACACGCACACACCCAAATACACGTTTCAACTGAGGACCACTCTTCCACTCAGTACTGAGATACCTCCTAACCTTAACCTTGATTCTTGATGTGATTCTAACGAGAAAAGGTCTCCTCAAAGTTCATTGAGGAGTTCTTTCGTTTACATTCTTTGTGGGGACTTCAGATCAGTTAAACAAAAGCACACACACACACACTGACAAGCACACACACACACACACTGACAAGCACACACACACACACACACTGACAAGCACACACACACACACACACACACACACTGACAAGCACACACACACACACTGACAAGCACACACACACACACACACTGACAAGCACACACACACACACACACACACACACTGACAAGCACATACCCAATACTATATGACTTTAGCACTTTTTCTTCTTGACTTCTGACTGTCCCCTGTCTGTTCTCTCCCCCCCCCCCTCCCTTCCTCCCCCTCTCCTTCCCCCTGCAGGGGAGTACCACTACCTGGAGCCCAAGCACGCCTTTGAGCCCTTCCAGGAGTACGACGTGGGGCTCATAGCGCTGGCCTTCCTGCAGGGTTCCTTCGCCTACGGAGGCTGGAACTTCCTCAACTACGTCACAGAGGAGCTGGTGGATCCTTATGTGTGAGTCACCAGGAGATCTGATCTGCGTTCCCCCTTCATGCAGCCGTGTCCCATGATGCACCGCATGCGGCCGCGTTTACCCGTTACCCAAGACTGGGAACCAATAGGACGTCAGAATGCATTTCTTGCTTGTAGAGGCAGTCATATCTTCGTCATATCCGTTCTAATCCATTTCTCCATCCCTCCACCTGTCTCTCTTCCACCTGTCTCTCCTCCATCCCTCCACCTGTCTCTCCCCCTGTAGAAACCTCCCTCGTGCCATATTCATCTCCATCCCCCTGGTGACGTTTGTCTACGTCTTTGCGAACATTGCCTACGTCACCGCCATGAGCCCCCAGGAGCTGCTGGCCTCCAACGCCGTTGCCGTGGTGAGTAACTCCACCCAGACCCCGTCTGCTGGTCATTAACATGTGGCGTCTGCTGGCCAGAAAAACTCCAACTCCCTCTGGTGGTCACAGAGTGTCAATGTATGAGGTTGATGGATAGTTTTTTTGCCGTTTTCGCAACAGTGTATTTCATTAGTAAGGCCTTTTTATTCCTCTCTCCCCCTCTCTCTCTCTCTCTCTCTCTCTCTCTCTCTCTCTCCCTTTTTCTCTCTCTTCCCCAGACGTTTGGTGAGAAGCTCCTGGGAGTGATGTCATGGATCATGCCCATCTCTGTGGCTCTCTCTACCTTCGGAGGGGTCAACGGTTCCCTCTTCACCTCCTCTCGGTCAGTCTGCCCATCATCTTACCCCATCTCTCGCCTCCCTCTCTCTTCCTCCCCTCTCTCCTCCTGCAGTCCCTCCCTCTCTCTTCCTCCCCTCTCTCCTCCTGCAGTCCCTCCCTCTCTCTTCCTCCCCTCTCTCCTCCTGCAGTCTCTCCCTCTCTCTTCCTCCCCTCTCTCCTCCTGCAATCCCTCCCTCTCTCTTCCTCCCCTCTCTCCTCCTGCAGTCCCTCCCTCTCTCTTCCTCCCCTCTCTCCTCCTGCAATCCCTCCCTCTCTCTTCCTCCCCTCTCTCCTCCTGCAGTCCCTCCCTCTCTCTTCCTCCCCTCTCTCCTCCTGCAGTCCCTCCCTCTCTCTTCCTCCCCTCTCTCCTCCTGCAGTCCCTCCCTCTCTCTTCCTCCCCTCTCTCCTCCTGCAGTCCCTCCCTCTCTCTTCCTCCCCTCTCTCCTCCTGCAGTCCCTCCCTCTCTCTTCCTCCCCTCTCTCCTCCTGCAGTCCCTCCCTCTCTCTTCCTCCCCTCTCAGTATGTCTCAGTTTCGCTCGAAACAATCCATTAGCTATGGGCTATGCAAGTGTAGTGTTTAGTATGTGACATGTTGCACCAGACTGTATGAGTGCTTAACGTCTCTCTCTCTCGCTCTCTCTCTCTCTCTCTCTCTCTCTCTCTCCCTCCATCCCTCCCTCTCTCTCTCTGTGTGCCAGGTTGTTCTTTGCTGGAGCCAGAGAGGGTCACCTCCCCAGTCTGCTGGCCATGATTCATGTGAAACGCTGCACCCCCATTCCTGCTCTGCTCTTCACTGTGAGGAGGATTTTCTTTCTTTCTGTTCCTCATGTCAATGGCACGTGTTTGTTTTTTCAATCTTGCTGGACATGGTTGGATCCTAAACTACTGTCTCTCTACTCTCTCTCTCTCTCTCTCTCCCCTTCTCTCTCTCTCTCTCCCCCTCTCTCTCTCTCTTTCTCTCTGCCTGCAGTGTCTGTCCACCCTTCTGATGCTGTGCACCAGTGACATGTACACCCTCATCAACTATGTGGGTTTCATCAATTACCTCTTCTACGGAGTCACTGTTGCCGGGCAGATTGTCCTGCGCATCAAGGAGCCCGACATACACCGGCCAATCAAAGTGAGCGTTGTCCAGAGGAAGATAAAAAATTCCTGACTGTTTTTTCTAGCAGTGGAAGTTTGTTTGTTTGTGAAGACTGACGCCCTTTTTTTATATCCCTCACTCACCTCCTCCCCCTCCTCTCCTCCCCCTCCTCTCCCACCTCTCCTCTCCACCTCTCCACCCCCCCCAGATTAGCCTGGTGTGGCCTGTCATCTACCTGCTGTTCTGGGCCTTCCTGCTCATCTTCTCCCTGTACTCGGAGCCCGTGGTGTGTGGCATCGGCCTGGCCATCATGCTGACCGGCGTCCCCGTCTACTTCCTTGGTGTCTACTGGGAAAACAAGCCGCAGTGCTTCGATACGTTTGTCGGTACGTCGCTTCCCCCTCAGGAGAACATATTCATTTAACTTAGAGTTTCGTTCTAGAATCTGTTTCCGCGTCACCTCAGCCCTTAACGACCTTTTGACCTTTCTTACCGACAGGTAAGATGACGTACCTGGGCCAGAAGTTCTGTGTGGTGGTCTACCCGGCGATGACCGGGAGCACGGGGGGGGCGGGCAGCGGGGAGGAGGAGGCCGAAGCTGCTCTCTCCAAATGAGGCGACGCTAAAGTAGACTGCAATCTCTGAAACATGACTGTCCCCATTCCCCACAAACAGACACTCTCATACACACACACACACTCATATACACAGAGCAAGACTAGTGTTATATGTGAACTACGGTAGAGTTAGAGGTGCCGAGAGACATGAACACCCCCCCCCCCACCCCCCCCCCCCCCACGAATGTCTGTTGTTTCAAAGCATCACTGCTGTGCCAAAGAGGTTCAATGTCGAACGAGAAGGAAGGAAAGAGAAGGAAGGGAGGGAGGAGGGAGGGAGGTAGGAGGAAGGGAGGTAGGAGGAAGGGAGGGAGGAGGGAGGGAGGTAGGAGGAAGGGAGGTAGGAGGAAGGTAGGAGGAAGGGAGGAGGAAGGGAGGAGGAAGGCGTGGCCAAGGACTGGAGGTTCTTGATCATCTTCCTTTCCGCTTCAGCCTTGAAGGAGACGCAAGCGAGCCGTTCGGATCGACACCCTCACACATACTTCACATCCTCCTCATCCTTCCTCACTTCCTTCCCTCCTCATCCTCCACCCTCATCCACCTCCTCCACACTCTCCATGCACAGTCCCATACTAAGAGATTGTTTGTATAAACTCATTGTGCTGTGTGGCAAATCTAAGTTGGCCATGCATTTTGCTACTTTGTACTTTATAATTTTCTTACAAAAAAAAAAACACACCAATGCTGTATTTAGATTGTCAACCCCTCAAATTCTGATCAAATTACTTTGCATTTTGAGTACATTAAATTAAGTCTTTCTTTTTTTTTGTGCTAAATAACTGTGATTCCAAAAATGCTTTTTTTTGTAATTGTGATGATTGTTTATATCATGTGTCATTATTATTTCAGTTCCATTATGTTAGTTTTAGTGTCTCGTTTTTTTTATTGTTTTGTATTGAACATCAATACCTTTTTGGAGGTCTATTTTTATTACTATTGTAACTGAAGAGGTATACAGTACATATAAGAGCTAATGTATGAACTGGTTTTGTATGGTTCGACCAGTTCCATTTAATTGCCTTAATCATGATATTTTATGGACCTAGGTTTTGGTGTAGTTCTACTAATAGTGTTGAAGATGATTCATGCTGATATTTTTGCAGAGCAACAATTTACATGTCAAAGAAAAACAAAAGAAATGGTCTGTTTCCAAAAAGTTCACATCGAGTCAGTGGCTTCATTCTAACCGAACACTGTAAAATCAAATGCCTTCACATTAAACTAATTGTAGACCGGTCTGCTAGATAAGGGACGTACGTCACATACTATAAAAGAGAAAGACACATGCAGTGGTGATAAACAAGTGTAGTCACGAGATCTAGGCTGAATATGGAAAAACACTGTATTTTATACACACACAACTATGCACCTTTAAACATACACCCTACGTTATGTATGCATCAGTGAGTCATATGTGGGTCTATTGTGCAGAATCAGCAACATGCTGTTTCATGGAGTGGTTTTATTGGCAAAAAATATCAAATATAATGATCACAAAGTGTAGGCCATTCAACCAACTAGGTACATACACACAGTCTTAGACAGTTAAGTGCAATGGAAGATGGAGGCTGCCAAACTCTATATGAGAAAGTGAAGATTAATTGGTTTAGTTAATTGTTTAATTGATTAATTAGGGTCCTTGGAAAGAACACACAAAAAACTGTTGTAGTCGCTGTTTGCCTTCTGTGTGATACTCAGGACTATTTGACTGCCTCTTCTATACTGCCAATGCCTTCTGGAACATTCTACAACTCAAAGGATCAAAAGGTCCATGATAATGTTTACTAGTGTTTTTTTCTGTGCAGATGCATCTTATCCTCATTTTACAGAAACTATTTTAAAAAGTAAAGGTTAGATGAAGGAGTTTTGACTCGGCAGTTCACCTGAGTTCAGATTACAAGCTTCTGTCTATTGGAGGTGAAAGGTTATCCTATTAGGGTAAGTGACGTCAATGGGATGTGTAAGGTGTTATTGTGCCTGTAAACCTTGTATACCTGTGCATGTTAGGTCATAGATATGTCAGCCTACTAATGAAGGTTTCCATTTTGGAGAAAAAAAGTGTTCCACTGTTTGAGTGTTCTGGAGTGTCCATAGGATTCCATTTGATCCCGTTTCATTATACCCTCCAGTCATACCCACTCAATGTGACTGTGGCCCTCCTTCACTGCACAGGTTTCAAGCTCGACCTTACATTTACATTCAGTCATTTAGCAGACGTTCTTATTTAAAGCAACTTACATCAAGCACAGGGACATTCCCCCTGAGGCAAGCAGGGTGTAGTGCCTTGCCCACCCCAAGGACACAACGTCATTTGCACAGCTGGGAATTGAACCGGCAACTTTTCTGATTCTTAGCCTGGTTGCCTAACTGCTCAGCCACTTGACTCCATAGACCTTCCCCAGTCTGTTTGATAAGCTGCAACCAGTCTGAACCTGAACACATAAATCAACGCTGTACACCATCCTCAAGCAGGCAGAGCTACAGTATTGCAGTAGCATTGCATTTTTGGCCAGATTCATAATGAATTGAATTCATGATTGAAAATCAAATGACAGGAACACTTTAGTACTTTTTCCTCTTTTCTATGTAAGAGAATTAATTGATGAGGGAAGTATTGTTATGTCCAGTAAATGTATGTTTCATTGGAAGTCTCAGTGGCAGAAGTCCTCTAGATTGATATTACTTCACTCCTTCATGGTCCAGGAGACACCAAGCTTCTACCTGCCAAAGACTTGAGTGGCTGCATGAAGCTGTTGCATTGGCATTATCATAACACTGTATGTTGATGGTGAAAGGTCCAGATGTGCTCTGATTGGTTGTTTGGTTGACATGACAGTTGGGTATAAAATGGAATGTGGACTGTTGTCATGGCACCTGTCTTCTCTGTGTACTGCTTGTTCTCCTTTCTACTTCTTCTCTCCGATTTACAATAATCGTGGTAGAGTTGGTAAGATTTGAACTTCATTTGTAACATGTTTGCCTTGTAAGCGATTTAATTCATTTGCAATGTTATTAAACATAATTTTCCTTTAAATGTCCTTGGTCTCTTCTCATTTAACCTACAGTGTACCCATCTTCCATTAACAGTGCAATGATTAGACTTCACCAACATTCCCAATTGGTGTCTGTCCAAATACACATTTTTAAATGCTGTCAAGTTCAAGTACAAACTACTTCATATACTGAATTGAATTCAAAGCTCGTATGTTGGGTAAATTGCATAAATAAAGGTCACAAAAGCAGTGCAAATGTCTCATTCATTTGTCTTACAAGTCAACAGTTCAGTATCTCCGAATAGTAACACAATTTATTTTAATGACAAACAAAACCATGACACGAATCTACCAAAATAAACAGCCTCTCAAACATCCCTGCACATTTGTAAACGTGATATCACCGGCATGTGATGCCTCTTCAGGGACAAGCAGAGGCTAACATGTCAACACTTCAGACAAAAACCACAACAATCCAAAAGGCAAACACACAATGGGGAAACAAAAAGTGTCTGTCTTATTCATACAGAAAAAAAAAAAGAATTTCTGCTGGTTTAACTGGTGAGTCTAGCCAGGATTCAAAATTCAGACTAAAGATAAACAGTCATCTCTCAGACAGAGACAGAGCTGGGAAGAGTCAAATAATTTAAAATGTTGAATGGTTTGACATTAAGGTGGTATTTAACGGTTTGACCTTAAGGTGGTATTTAATGGTTTGATGGTTCTTCATAAAATAAACTGCACGTTGAGTGCTTTACCAATAATTGTGAGCAGCGTTGGACCCAGGCCTGAGCAGAGCACCTACAGTCCTCTTAGTGAGCCACAGTACAGCACAGGGAGGGAGGGGTCAGCAGAAACACTTGAATTTGTGCAGGGGGGGGAGTTTTCTTAAGGCGGTATTGGCGGTTGGCCTACAAGGCAGACTGGAGGACTCTGGGGTGGTGGAGGACTTGCCCTCCTCTGAGGGCGAGGACCAGATGTAGAACTGAGCCGCCCTGGATCTTGTAGTCTGCTGCTGTCTTCTCATCATTCCTGAGGGGGGAGGAGGAAGGGGGTGAGGAAGGAGTTGGAGGAAGGGGATAAGGAAGGAGTTGAGGAAGGGGGTACGGAAGTGCATGAGGAAGGAGATGAGGAAGGGGAGAAGAACACAGAGCAGATGTTTGTGTCTTCTCCCAGAAAGCAGGTGAAAAAATACAGGGATGTGTTAGGACATTACAGGACAGAGTGACAGTCTCTCAGTCTCTCACATTTGTTTCCCGCTGTAGATCAGCCTCTGCTGCTGGGGAGGAATCCCTTCTTTCTCCTCCACCCTTTCTTTAATACGTTCCACCTCACAAAAAAAACACAAAACACCCACAATGACTTAAGGCATTTTTTTATCATAGCACATAATTAGCACATACACGCAATTAATGGTGAACGGTTATTGCACAGCATTATAAACCAAAGGGGTTAGGATGAGACAACATCATTGTACCTTGTCTGTCGGCTCTATGTCAATTTCGATCTCTTTACCGGTGAGTGTCTAGGAGAAAGACAGGTGTGTCAAGATCACTACACAGAACAACACTAGAAATCTAAGACTTACTACTTATTACAGCTTGATATTATTATTCATTTATTACAGCCTAATTATTCTCATGATTCACGAGCGCAAGCGAAATAATCAGCAGGCAAAGAAATAAGTAACGTTAGGCAAACTAAACAGCTCTAGACCTACCTTGACTTTAATCAACATCCTGATTTATGTTGTTTCTGGTTCAACAGTTACCTGTAATTACTATTAAAACAGTTTGGCAAAAAGTGACTTAACTGAGTACTGGAGAACAGTGACTTAGGGGTAAAATTGTTGTTTCACTGTTCGTTGCCAATTTCAATTGCAGTTCCTGTGCTGCTCTAAGAGTATCTCCACCTCCCAGTTGCTACTAAAATAAAAGGTTCCGTTTTTAGTTTTAAGAGTTTTCACAATATAAAAAATACAAATATCAATAGATATAATTTGTATTATTATATTTAGGATTTTTGTCATTCGAAAGGTATTTTATAGGTTGGTTCTTCTAAGTGCGTTAGATTCAGCACAAAAGTCTTTTTCAGCAACGTAAAGCGATTCGTTGTTTTTGTAGTCTTTTACTCAACTATGTTTACGATGAAAGCAGCGAAATAAACTACAAAATCAAAATCCAGTCGAGTTCAGGCACCATGTCCCTCTGGTTCAGGAACCATTGAGAAGACTGTCATACAATACGCAAGGTAACGTTAGTAGATTATGGCATGACATGAAAAATAACATTTTATCTGACACAATCGTTGCCTAAATGGACATTTTATGATAACGAACCACATGCGAATATTGAGTTTTGATAACTGCTGTCTGATATTCGTGTTGACCTTTGGATTTTCATCGGCCAGTGATTCAGGTTTGCACTTAATGCAACATGCTGCTGCAGACTGTCAAAAAAAAGCTAGTGTGAAGATAACCGTCGACTATTGAGTCAAAAGTTTATTACTGAATTGTTATTATTACTATTCGTAGATTATTAACCGTGTTTAAAAAAAACAGTGGTAGTTTTATATGACCATACTGTCTGAAAGATGAACACTCCATACAGGAATGTCACAGAAATGTGACATAAGTGATCTCTGGGTCTGAGTAAATGAGACCATTATTCTCGCGTGTGTGTGTGTGTGTGTCTATCTCTGTGTGTGTGTGTGTGAGTGGCCACAGAGGAGAAGTGTTTCCTAATTGTTATGTCTACCTCTATTTCAGATCGTCATTCCAGGAGATCCACAGTCTCAACATTAACCTTTGCCAGTATGCCTCGCATTGAAAACGACATCAAACTGGACTTCAAGGACGTGCTGCTTCGCCCTAAACGAAGCACTCTCAAGTCACGTAGTGAGGTAATAATAACATATTTTTGTGTTAAATAAAGAACCATTTACACAACATTCACCGCAGAAGACCAAGTCAAATTAAAACCTATTTTAAAAATAATGTATTTATAACTGCATAGATTTTAGGAACTATAGTAGTTTCTCATAACAGAGTTATAAAGTCAGTATTTGCTATTGGGCTGCTGAGACTAGGCCAAGTCTTTTGGTGCCTGAAGGTTGACCTCCCTCTTGCCCTCCTGTGCCTGCTCCTCCTCTCCCAGGTGGACCTAATGAGGAGCTACACCTTCAGGAACTCTGGAGGAACTTACAGAGGCATCCCTATCATCGCGGCCAACATGGACACCGTCGGAACCTTCCAGATGGCGCTGGTCTTGAATCAGGTAGATCATCATACCTCAAACATGCACGAACAAATACTGAAAGTCTTGACCAGGTGATAGTGTGTTATCACATCTAACAACTTGCGTTTACGAGTGGCTGTCTACCAAGGTGGGAGTCACAGTAAGCACCGCCTGAGAGAGATGATCCGATTTGTTGTCTCTCTCTTTCCTCTCCCAGTTCACTCTGTTCACCACCATTCACAAGCATTACTCTGTGGATGAGTGGAAGGAGTTTGCAGCGCAGCATCCAGACTGCGTACAGGTACAGCCTCACACACAAGCAGCACACAAACTGTCATCTGAATGGTTTCCCAGTTCTATCTTAGTATGTTGAATCTGTATGACGACCGTACGACCTCTCTCCCTCTAAATGTTCCTCCCTCTCTCTGACCTCTCCCTCTCCCCCCCCCCCCCCCGGTTTCCTCCACATCCCTCCCCTGTCAGAGTGTGGCTGTCAGCACAGGGACTGGGGACGGGGACTTTGATAGGCTGGGTTCCATCCTAGCCGCCGTCCCTAAGCTGCAGTACATCTGCGTGGACGTGGCCAACGGCTACTCTGAGCACTTTGTCCACTTTGTCAAAGACGTGAGGGAGAAGTACCCATCGCACACCATCATGGTAAACTGGCACCAGCGTTCTTATGCTTTGTTTTGTCTAATATGTCTCACAAACGCTAATTCAACCTCTATTTTCTCCTTCTCTCACAGTCTATTTTAGTCTCTCCCTCACTCTACCTTTCTCGTCCTCTCTCGCTCCTTTTCTCACACTCATTTAAAGCGCTTGGGGGGGTTATTACGTAGTTAGCACAGCATTGTCGTGATTGCAGTGGGTGGTGATTGACCTGTCCCTACCCCCAGGCAGGTAACGTGGTTACCGGGGAGATGGTGGAGGAGCTGATCCTGGCTGGGGCTGACATCATCAAAGTAGGCATCGGACCAGGTGACCTCACAACCTGACCACCTGGTCGACAGACAGATTATACTGTGCTTGAGTGAAGAGTCGTATATAAAAAAACATCTTATCAAGAGTTTTAAATCAAATTAATGTTTTTCTTGTGTGTGAACATGTGTGTGTGTGAACATGTGTGTGTGTTACAGGGTCCGTGTGCACCACTCGTAAGAAGACTGGAGTGGGTTACCCCCAGCTCAGCGCTGTGATCGAGTGTGCAGATGCAGCTCATGGTCTGGGTGGACACATCATCTCTGTACGTTCTACTACAGAACACCACCAAGCACTGTTATCACAGCATTACAGTATACTGAAGGATGGGTTCTGTCAGGTGTAGCAGTATGAGTGGAGAAATCCTTGAGGTCCTGTAGGATTAACAGCTCCCTACAGGTGGCCTATAAGCAGATGGGAAGGATCTATGTCTTAGTTGTCACTTTTTCCATCTTTTTCTTTCTTTCTTTATTCTCTGTCTCTGGTATAGGATGGTGGATGCACTTGTCCAGGAGATGTCTCTAAGGCCTTTGGTAGGATACATTTCATATTATATTCCATTTAACAGATATAGAAATCAGCAGATAAGCCTGTGTAATTGTGGGCCCAACTTCAACAGCATCGCACGTTAGCAGACCGACCCCATAGCTGGGATTGATTGCGGGTTTTTGTTTGTTTGTTTGTGTGTTTGTTTTGATGTGTTTGTGGTGGCTGTATGACCTGCAGGAGCCGGGGCTGACTTTGTCATGCTGGGTGGAATGTTGGCGGGCCACGAGGAGAGCGGAGGTGAGGTCATCGAGAAGAACGGGAAGAAATACAAGCTGTTCTACGGCATGAGCTCCGACACGGCCATGAAGAAACACGCCGGGGGCGTGGCTGAGTACAGGTCAGTGAGGCTAGTCATGTCCAGGACTCCCAACAAACCTTTTCTCTCTCACTGTCCCACTACTGTACTGAAGTGTGTAAAATGAACTGTAGTTTTTTATAAATGGGCAGACTGTAATATACAGGGGGTGAAACACTTTCCTTAGGCCTCCTGGGAAATCTGTTCCCCCTGTACTCAGTCAAGGCTAAGAAGACAAGGTGATTCAAACATATTTCTGTTTGTTCTCTCTCCCTCTGTCTGTCCTCTCTCTCTCTCTCCTCTCTCTCTGTCCTCTCTCTCTCTCTCTGTCCTCTCCAGGGCGTCAGAGGGGAAGACTGTGGAGGTCCCCTACAAAGGCCCCGTGGATGTCACCATACGAGATGTGCTGGGTGGGGTTCGATCCACCTGCACCTATGTAGGTGCAGGCAAGCTGAAGGAGCTGAGCCGCAGGACCACCTTCATCAGGGTCACCCAGCAGCTGAACACCGTCTTCGGCAACGACAGCTAAGCGAGGCCCAGGCTGGACAGGGGGCCTAACAGCACTGGAGATGTTCATGCTGCCTGACTACTCTTTTGCTTGATCTCTTTGTGTCACATGGATGTTTTCTATACATCATGACACCCATACTTCTTGTATTCCACCACACAGCGTTAAGTCTTACATTTTTTGCCACATGAACCAATGCATAATTCAAGAGCATCTTAGAAATGCTTCTGTACATCCGACTTGAGGGTTTTTAGAAGGTTTTCTAAGTCGAATGTTGCTCAGTCATTCACATTGAACTCCAGAGGTCTTATGATCAGGTCTCTCAGTTGAGAGGTCGTCTCGTCTCACAGTTTTCTGCAGTTGGTCTTAAGCTGTTTAATATTAGCACTTCATGTTGTTCTGCCATTTCATCTATGCACTCTCATTTCTTACTGCCAAGCTGGAAGGAAATGTCCACTTTGCAGTATATCCTCAAGTTAAAGATGACCGTTCATGCAAACTGTTACCTAAAGGTATCATTTATTTGCAGCAAAAAAAAACGGTCAAATTACTGGATTACTTTAAATGGCAAATTTGAATGACAAGAAATACAATCGACTACATGGCACTTAAATTGATTTACATAGATTTTGAAAATATATATATATATATGCAGAGACATACATAATATTTCTTGAACCTTATGGTCTGACAAACAACAGACTTTTACTTGACAGTTTTTACAAATGGCCAAAGCATGTTCGGATATCAAAGTATCTTTTAATAGCAAAGATGTACTGTATTGAGTTTTACCATTCCATCAGCTCCCTTTTGCAAGGTATTTCTCCCTATGTGTTACTTAACATTATAGTTGTTATATCTTTAGTATTTAATTTGTCTATGCATCTTATGACGTTTAAATATGACAAAAAATTATCTTTCCATGATGGCTATTACCATAAATTGTTAAAAAATCTTAAAAGCATATTTTGATGTTGGTATATTTTGCCTTTAACTCAACACCATAAATCCACTCTGACCAATAAAAAAGCATTCCATCTAATATTAGTTTTTAGTTTCGTTTATTCTTCTCAAAATATTATTTCGATTTATAGTAATTAGAATTTAAATTTTCTTTGGAATCTTGATTGTTTTACCAGTACTTTATTAACACTCCTTCAGAGTCTCTCTAACCCTGAAAGATTTCGCTTCCTGTGCTTCCTGGACCATTAGACTAACCGTTCATCAATTCTGCTTTTTCGCCTGATCTTTTAAAGTTTTCTTGGATTTTTAAACCGATTAACTCACAACATTTTCAAGTAAGGTAAGGTACGCTACCTGTAGCCTACAAAGATACTCATACCGTGATCGTGACGACTGGAGTATCCAAACTAGTTTTATATTTCTCACCTGGTTAGCGAGGCAGGTTAAGTAACGGTGGCCGTGATCGACTTGTGATCGACCTGAAGCGGGAGCAGGATCCGGAGGCCATACCGTCAGACTGGAAGCCATTTCTTGGAAGGACGAGTGTCAAAATCGTTAGATTAAATTTAGAACACTGTAAAATAATTTGACTGGCACACACATTTTTGATTGGAGAACTGAAATCCCATTTTCTCACCTAATCCAAAAACAGGAGTCACTTCTACCAGATGATCAGTGCCCCAGAATTAACAGAACTATGGTTCCCTGTTTGTCCAGAAAAGACAGAACTGAACACAACCTCTGGAGCTAACGGACCCTACCAGGTCTCTGCTCTGGACCTCCCCCTCCCCACAGTCTTGAAGCAGGGACAAGAGTCTGTTGATCCCACGCTGAAACCTTTCAGTTTCAACCAGAACCATGTGGTGTGCCTCCCAGTCGTGACCGAGAGCTTGCGGCTTATCTGGACGCGATCGGAACAGCAGAATCAGCAAATTGGCTGGGATGCGGTTTCAGAGCTGGAGAAGCACTTCAACGTTTTCCCGTATCCAACCCTGCCGGAGATGACCGCCCTGGCTCTCCGCTTCTCACTGCACCCAGACCAGGTCAGAGTCTGGTTCATGACCCAGAGGCTGTCCTACGGAGTCAGCTGGGACTGTCAGGAAATCTGTGATGCTCGGACCAAGTTGTTTGGGCGGCAGGCAGCGAAAGGGGGCGCATGCAAGAAGAAAACTGCCCAAAAACAACGCAGCAAGACTGGCAGCAAGGACAAAGACAACATCAAGAACCTGCAGCGTTGCTTCCAGCAAAACCCCAAACCCTCTAAAGAGCAGCTGATCTCTCTGCACAAGGAGACGGGTCTCAGCATGAAGACCATTTGCATGTGGTTCAACAACCAACGCTGTCATAAACGGTGCCGCGAACAAATGTTTACCAATAAGAAGACCTCAACACTCCCTCGGCCAGAGGCGGCAGATTTGACAGGGTCAGCTGTGAAGCGTTCAAGTGATGATGATGACGCCAGCGAAGAAGCCCTCGGCAAGGGCATCGAGGGCAGCGGACCAGCCCCTCCGCCTCCGCTGCTTTCCCAGTCTATGTCCCTCTTCCCTGGGTCCTCCAAGAGAAAGACTCGCCTGAGGAACAAGACAGTGATCCAGCTGCAGCTCCTGAGGGAGACCTTCACCATCCTCCAGTGGCCCAGCTCGGAGGACTACGACGGGCTGCAGAGGCTGACCGGCCTCACCCGCCGGCAGCTCACGCACTGGTTCGGAGACATGCGCTACCACGTCAAGCAGGGCATGGCTCGCTGGATTAGGCCTGAGGAGAGGATGAAGGTGCTGGCTCAGGTCATCCAGGGTCCTGTCAGCAGGAGTCAGAGGGAGGAGAGGGATGGAGGCCCAGACCTGTCAGACATCCTCCAGATGCTGGGTCAGTTCCTCCCTTCTCTGGAAGGAAGAGAGGAGGCTGGCTGCTGTTGTTCAGCTCACCTGTCATCTGCACACTAACCGCCCCCATCCCCGTCCCCCATGCCCCCAAACCCCCGTCCCCCTGCCCCCCCTTTCCTTGATTGTATTTCACACGGGAACCTGTGCATGGTGTTGGTGTCGGATTAAATGTTATGTTTAAGGTCCGTTCTTCCCTGTTCCAGTTAAATGCAATCGTTTTTTTTGTTATGCTAGTGCAGATAGAATGATTCATCTTATGTATTTTATGTTTAGTGTCTACTATAAGGGTTTAAACTCCAGTTATATGAAATATGATATTTCATATTTCTTTGTTATGAACTGTTTTCACATTGTTGCTTATAAACAGACATTTTGACTCTTTGTAAGTAGCGTTGTTTATCAATATTTACTAGTGAATGTTATAGTGTTACAGTATCACACATTGCTTAGAGGTAAAATAGGCATATTTACCATCATTTGGTTTATCAGTGTCATTAGTTCTGCTTCAGAACAATCAACAAAGATAGCCCTGAGTAATACATGTAAGGAGCAAACTATAAGCAGCAAAGGCCCCTAACACAAGACAAACCTTCAGCTGAGTCACATTACTGACAATGATTGACATCATTTTCACAAATGTTATCATCAAGATCAAGAGGCCTCTACAGAAGTCATCATTCAGCATAATCAGCTCATAGACACCACACTGGGTCATAGACACCACACAACAATCCAACCCACAGTTCATTCAGTTGGCACAAAATGGCCGCTACTGGATGACGGGTTGCGGTCTTAGTCCCAGCACTCTGCTGCTTCTGGCCTCTGGGTGTGCCAGATCTCAGCTCCCTCTACGATGCGGCGGATTACGGAAGCGGCGGAGATCAGCATGTGGCCCGCAGTCTGGAGCAGGGTGGAGGCCACGCGGAGGGCCTCTCTAGGAAGAGAGACGGGGTTGAGACAGGTGCGTGAGAGAGAGACAGACAGAGAGAAAGAGAGAGAGAGAAAACATGCATGGGAAACAGCATTTAACAGCATTAAGTTTGACTGTTTTAGTGTCACCAAGGCTGTTGGGTGGGTAAACCTTTAACAGAATGTGAAACAGACCCCATCTCTACTTCCCTCCACTGACCTGATGAGTTTCTTGGGCCCGAGGCCTTTAAAGTCAGCGCTGACAGAATACATGCCTCGGAAAGTGGCCTTGACACTCAGAGAACCAAAAATGTCCTTGGGGTTCAACTTGTAGAGGTCAAAGGTCACCCTGGCGATGTCTTTTCCCGTGCGAGGCTTGGTGTCGTGCGGCTTTGTGAGGGTCGCTCCACCCTTATGACATTGACGTGAAATGAAAATGAAAAGAAACCGTAACGTGATACTTGGATTGCGAGTACATTTGAAGTCTACCTGAGAACTAGCTTTTGGAAAATGTAAACCCTTATCTATACACATAGTAGCTCAGGTAAAGTAACACGAGACTCAGGCCCTGTCCCACTGACGCACACCTGAGTAGTACATCACAACGTTAGCCAGCCTTACCTTGGCCGGCCTCCATGTCTGTCCAGGCTCCAGGGCCATGAGCACAGTGTTGTCAGGTAGGGACATGAGGAACTCCTCAGAGTTCACCTCGGTTCCGTCCTCCTCACACACCAAAGACAAGGACACAGCCGACAGGGACAGCTGCAGAGCGTGGCACACCTGGACTCAGAGACAAAAGAAGATGCTCTGAATGCGGTTCCTGAGAGTCGACAGGTGTGTGTTGATTATGAATCGAGGTTGTTTGCAGTGTGTGTGTATCTCTCTCTCTCTGTCACACATGAGACTCCGTTTCTCTCACCTTCTCCCTCAGCTCCTCCAGGGTCCCTGCGGTGACGCCCTTCTTGCTCACCCTGTCATTACAGCACACTCTGAAGGGCCTCTGCGGAGGGGACCACATCCGCCTGGACACGGACCTGAGGAAGATCGTTGGAGTCATCAAATTAGCTGGACCACAATGTTGCGTAAGACTGTTACTCCTTCGGTTGAGATAAGGTATGGGAGTGCTGTGTACTGTTAAGTAAGAGTACAAGGGAGACTGAATGATAGAAATTGAATAGATAAGTTGTAATGGTAAGTCCTAATTAATTCTACAACTTGGAATATACCAAGTATATATATATCGATATAGCAACAAATGGCATCACCAGAGGAGGCCAACACGAGACTACGCCTATTTTAGGTGTACTGTACATTAAACAACAACAAAAATATCCTTTCCTCTTGTGTTACTTGTGTTAGGATGATACAATGAAGGTACAATAAACTTACTTCAACAGCAAGGATGTTGTTTCCATTCTTCTGTTCTTGACTGCCTTCAGTCAGTTTTTCTTTTCCAACAGTCCCTCTGTTGTGGTCTGGTTCTGTTGTTTGACCCAGCAATCACATTTAGATGGACTTTACTCTGCCTGAGTTTATGACCCAGACCTGTTAAGACCAAAGTCCACTGTTGTTTTTTTTTTATGTTTCTTATTTGTGTCTGTTAGCGCGAAATCAACAAACCTTTTGTCAACAACTTTTTTCTAAATATGTGTTTGTAATCAAACACCCCAATATATGTTTTTATTACATATCTAAATATATTTCAAAACTTAGGCTACGTCATTTCCGGTTCTTTGCGTCCTGAAGGCGGGAGAGGAGCAGCAGTTCAGTTCTGTCATTTCTAATCAAATCCAAACTAAAGGTTATTTAGGCAGAGCTGCAATAGATCGTTGATGTCAATGTCTACCCGTTTACCAGTTTAAAAGTTACAAGTTAATTATCATATACTTGCAAATTAGCTTTTACAAGCAGCCAGACTAGAAGAAGAGCGATCAGAACGTCTTCGGAGGCAGAAATGGCAAAACCGTCGGCAAAAAAGGGTAAAAATCTAAGTTATACTGAAATGTTTTTTAAAATGGCCATTCTCACCTATTGTTTTAAAAGGGTAGTACTAGAAGATAACTTCAGCATCGCTGACAGTTTTACAGCCTCTGCCTGTCAGCTAATTTAGCTACATTAGCATGTTAGTCTAGTACTGTGGCTGGTAAAAGATAAGTGACCTGACTTTTCCCAATATACGGACATTGGCCACCTTTACAAGGCTGTAAGTCAGATAGTAGTCAGCTAGGACTGTATTGATAGGATTGTATTGACTGATTATGTGAAATAATTACTCCAATTTGCTTCTGGTTGAACTCTCACAGTAGAGGACCCCTTGCCCCTCCAAGCTCTGCGTCTCCTTGTCCCACCTGTGAGGCTGGTCTGCGCAGCCATGTGGAAGGTGATGAAAGAGAGGGACGTGATGCAGTATGGGACCTTGGAGGAGTTTGTGACCTCTTCCTGCCAGACAGCTCCAGGGTTGCTCAGCCACCGACACCAGGCCAAGCTGGCGCTGGGCCTAAGAGCACGGGTAGGTGGAACATTTAAGGGAGGAGTTGGTTAAGGAAGGATGTCAGGTGTTTGGTGCCTGGCTCCTCTGCTTCTTATGATGAGAACAAAGTTATCTATGGTTCTCAGTATAAGTCTGTGTAGGTCTGTATAGTTTACATGAGTATGGCTGGAGTGATGAGTGATTTAAATATGATTCATATGTTTCCACACTGGGATGGCAAGTGGGGGTGCATCATTGTCCTCTGCTGTCTGCTCGTTGATCTTTTGGTTCCCAGCTGATTCTGGAGCTGTGTCGTGGTCAAGACTTACCGGATCCAAACACCGTCCAGCCTCATCTTGAAAGGATACGCGTTCCTGTCATCTTGTCTGCAGTTCTTAAAACGGTTAGTTGGGTTTTGGTCTTGATTTCCGGGCATGGGTCTGAACTAAAGTCAAGAGACCTGGTGACACCTCCCACCCACCCCCCAACCACAATAGAACCGTTCCCTTCAAGTGAACTGGACTCTAATCAGACCATGTTTTTAGGTTCTTCTGTAGTACTTGGGATGTTATCTTTTGTTGTTGTTGTTGTTGTTGAGGAGCCTAAAACAGATCAGTCCTGAGGAAACGCCTTAAGTACGATGCATCTTTGTGGGCTTTGATTTTCAGAAGAGGGACATCAAGATCGAGGCAGCAGTGACCAACTTCCATGACTTCATCCAAACCATCCTGATAGATCCTGCAGAGAGAGAACACTTCTACAAGGTCAGACTCATAAGCTTTTATCAACTGATTCTACTCAGAAAAACCTAACATGCTTATCTCAAATCCCCCCACAAAATGGCCTCTGCCCTGGGAACCTGTCTGATATAGTCTGCTGCTGTTGTCTCCTCTCTGTTTAAGGAGGAGTTTCAGACAGAGTATGGGCCTCAGTTTGACCTGCAGCTGGAGAAGCTACTGTGGGAGTTCCTAGTCAGGCTGGACCAGCTGCTGCCTGTGCCCAACCTTGCTCAGGTAGAGACTTAACGAGCTACCTTAACGAGCCGCCGGACAACTTTTATCAGGAACTTATCGTTGCTGTGCAACCCTGTGTTGTCTTCCTGTTGACTTGTTATTTTTGACTTCATTTCAGTTTTCAATGTTGTTGTTCAGTCTTCGTAATGCCCAAACTGGCTTGTGGTTCAGTTGAAGAAGATTTGATAAACAGTACCATCACCAAGCACATTTAATTTGAAAAGGTTAATCATTGTAGTCGAAAGCTTTTTAGTTTCCCTGCAATTCATGTGAAAACGGAAATAAACGGGTTATTTGTTTAAAAGGCATTTTCTCTCTTTTTTTGTGTGTGTGATTTCAGACAGTGTCCTCCTGGCTCAATGTTGCCCCCTCTGTCATGGAGGAGTGTGTGCTGGTTGCCTCCCAGCCTCAGCAGATGAAGGCTCTGCTCCAGAACCACAGCTGCCTGGGACACATTGAACCAGCAGGTGGGAACCAATGAAAAAAAACATCCCTTGAAACAGTTCCCACGTGCATTGTCTAATGTCTTCCTCACTCGTTCTGCTTGGCTTGTCTTTCGTCAGCGTCCCTCCCGCCTTGTCTGGGTGACTCCATCCTCTCCTCGCTGTCTCTGCCTCCGTCTGGAAGAGTGCGGGAATCCATCCCCGGCGTTACGCAAACTGGACCACCAGCGACCAATCACAAACAGCCCAGAGACAGTTTGCCATTCATTCAGCCAGTGTTTGGACTGATGTCCACCAAAGACCTGCCAATCATGTTGTCGTCTGCAAGGAGAGCGGGAAGTGTTGCTGTCAGTTTAGGAGACTCTTTAGACCAGTCAGATTCAACTGATGAGAGCTCTGAATACACAGCGGTCAAACAGATGTCAACACGTGTAGGTAACACAAGCGGGGAGGAGGACATCAGTGTTCAGGTGCAAAGTGCAGCCCAGCATGAACCTGGAAAGAAACCCAGAGATGAGAGATCAGAAAATACCAAAAAGGACCCCAAACGAGGGATCAAGAGGAGGAGGGCGACTGTGAACGAGGGAGGGGGTGGGTCTTCAGGGGAGAGCGATGGAGAGGCAGATGATGAGAGCGTTTCCGGAAGCGAGGGGTCGACCGAGGGCTCCCCGATGAACGATCGCGCGGCTACTTCTGGCGCTTCGGCCCGGAAACTACCGGATGACGCGCCCAACTACTCGTCCTTGGTGACTGCTTGCCTCAGCTGCCAGCCCAGAGTGCTGCTGAGCAGACTGGGAGAGACAGCAGCCGCCGCCACCGCTCCTCTTCCCATGACCTCTCCGGCTCCTTCGCTATGTTTCTATGGCAACGGGAAACAAACCGGGGGGGTCATGGGTAGACTGGGCAAGAAGACGAAGGATTCGAGATCTGTGCTGAGGAACAGCAGAGGTCTGAGACACGGGGCAACACTGTCACAAGTGGACGATAAAGAGTGAGTGACAAGATGGCCGCCATAACAGCAACACACAGGCGTATTTGCAATGGCCTGTTCGTTTTTGCGGTAAATGACTGTTCCTGTGTAGATGTTCTGATCAGTTCTCATTCCTGTTCCACTGTCCTGTACAGGAACTGCACTGCTGCCCCAGCATTCAGCAGTTCCCCTTCTGTACAGACTAACTCAGGTGAGGGTCCACAGGTGTGTTGTTGAAAGCATTCTAGTTATTTCAGTCAAACGTTTAGATGCTGGGTGAATGTTGCGATTTGGTTTCAAACGTTGATCATTTTCCTGCTCTCGCCCGTTTCCTGAAACATCCCCCAGCCCCTACAGAATCAAGCGATGATGTCATAGTTGACTCTGAGGATGAAGCCATCAAAAAGTTCAAAGGCAGAGTATGATCAAATGCTACTTTGTCGAAACCTTAACATCGTTTTCTGCCACGTATCGTTTGTTTTCCCGGTTCCCCCGTCTTTCTAAACGGTCTGTCTGTCTCCTCCAGCTGTTTGTTAAGCGCTACTACAAGACTAAACACGACACATACGTTCCCACCCTGAGAGAATTCTGGAGACCTAGATTGGCTCGACGGGACCTACTGTCGCCTGGCAACGGACACAGATGAGAACTTAAGCTAATTGAACAGCTGGGTGGAACGATTAGACTATTTTTAGGAGTTTTAAATCTGATGAATAAGTACTAATGAAAGCATAACTTGGTCATCGTCAGCAATGGGTTTCTGTAGGACATTATCATGTAGGTGAAGTGACATGGAAATGAAACAAGGCCAAATTGTGTTTTTATGTCGTATTACAATGTGTATATCCCTCTTTAAATATGAATTACTGTTGTTAAAACTATTCTAATAAATATATGAATCTTCTATACATATGGTTACTGTTTTGCCAACAAGAAAACTTCCATTCCCATCAGCCAGCTGGTGCCAAGATATATTTCATATTCATTGTTGGAAATATTTGGACAAAAATAGAAACAATAGAATAACTGTTTAGTTTATAGTTTTGATTTCAGGAAATGCAAAAATACCAAGAATTCAACATGTTTGGCATAAACACAGCAAAATCTTGTATTTACATTAATTAATTTGAGTTTACAGTTTAGTATATTTTAATTTGATATTCAGTACTGTAATCTCTTCTCAGCTTCTAACAACAATGAATCATTTGTTCTTGTAATCATGTATATCCCTCATCTCTGAACATGTAGAGTGGCTAATATAATTTAAGGCACATTTCAATTTCAGTCACTTTTACAAAATGTTTACAAAATGTGTGCAAAGAAAACTGAAGATCGATGGACCTTTAAAAATTCCGTTCAGCCTAGCTACATCTGACATTAGCAAGAAGCATCTTGTGACGTGTGCTTTCCTCGCATCTGATTGGACAAGAGGGAACTCTTGGCAGCATGTCTTCATCTCCAGACTCCAGATTATGACCAGTTTGGTCCAGTTTTACAGTCGACAGCTGATTCCCCCTGTCACTGAGATCGTCTCCCCTGTCATATAGGAAGCCTCTTCAGAGCACAGGAACGCGATCACACCACCGATCTCCTCCGGTTCTCCAACCCTGAGAAGGACGAAAACTGACCATTTATGTTCTCTTTTCAAACCATGTACCACAGACCCTGAGCCTTCAACAACAGGGTAAAACGGTTTGTTCAATAAAAGGTTCACACATTTGCTGAGGTACAAACGTGGAAAAAGAAATCTGATGACCATCAAAGATGACTTCACCTTTTAATGCTGAGCTGCTTTTTGAACTCATCCAGTATGTCTTCATTCTGCCACAACTGTGGAAAGAACACAGGCATGTAAGAGCAGACATAAAACCAACACAAGATGACATCACAGCAGAACCTTTAAAGTCCCCTTTGAATGTTCTGTCAGCACATCAAAGAGGAATAGGCCTTGTGGTGGACTGATTCATGGGAAGAACTATGGCAACAGCTCCACCTAGGCTTCTGTCTTCCCTGAGGGGGTGGGGGGTGAATGAATGGAGGCTCCCTTACCGCAGAGCTGAATCTGGTCTTGATGATCCCCGGGGCCACACAGTTGACCCGGATGTTGACCTGGGCCAGCTCTGGAGCCATGGCTCGGGTCAGTCCCAGCAGGGCCGTCTTACTGACGCTGTACGGACCCAAGGCCTGGGGGAGGACGCAGACCAGCTCCAGTATAACACACACAGGGACAATATCGAACAATACAAAGTACTTATCATCCCCCGAAAATACTAATTAAAACTCAAGACCAGATGTAACGTAGGCAGAAAAAAGAACAAAATAAGTAAATGGATAAAATGTCTTAACTGAGGTTTGACTAGATAAGTTGAAACCACCAAAAAATGAATCACAAGTAGCCCACCTGCCCTCCCTCTATCCTTTTGAGGTGCCCATTATGACCTCACGCACCTGCATGGGCTGGTATGCAGCCACGGACGACACAATCACCACACTGCCGCCCCTGAAAGACAACAGCCATTCACTGTGGCTCTGTAGACTCTGGTGCCCTCGTACAGGGAGCTGAATCTGTCAACAGCAGCTTCCATGCTTTCACTCACCCCCTCTTCTCCATGTGAGGCATCACAAGCTTGGTCATTAGGAATGCCGACTTGACATTAACACTGAGGATCTGACGGAAAGGTTGGGGAGAGATTCCATTATAGTGAGGGGTCAGATCAGATGGATCTGACCTTAAAAATCAAGATAGATCAATAGACCCAAATGCTAGTACACATTTGTAAACGTTAGGGCACCTTATCCCACACTTCCTCTGTGGAGTCCATCATGTTTCCAAAGTACGGATTCACAGCTGCGTTGGAAACCAGAATGTCCACCCCTCCGCACTTCTCCACTGTCTGGACACAACAGCGGTGAACTATGAGTCAGTCGTCAGGAAGCTCTTGCCCACAGCAGCAATGCTGACCTCCGGTCAAAGTCGACTTATTCATGAAGACCTGAGTCGAGATGGTGTGGCATTTGTGTGGATTTCTCCTCACCATGTTGACTAAGCGCTCTCTGTCCTCGCTGTTGCCAACGTTACAGGTGGTCCCGGTGACTTGTATGTTCTGGCTCTGCAGCAGGCTCACGGCCTTGTCAACATTAGCCTGGCGCCTACTGCTCACTACCACATGAGCTCCTCTGTGGCCTAGAGCCTGAGCCGCAGCAAGACCGATTCTGGAAGACAAATTGGGGAGAGAGGGAGGGAGGGAGGGAGGGAGGGAGGGAAGGGGGACGGTTTTTTCTCTCTCAAAGTTGTCCATCTGAAATGCACATCCAAGAAGAGATCTCTTAGATGGACACGGTCTTACCCATCTGTGGAGGCGGTCACTATGGCAACTTTTCCAGCCAGACTGCTTTGAGACATTCTTCTAAGACCGCTGACAGGATTGGTCATAAGGCTTTTATAGACGCTCCTCAGCATTACCTGTGAAACGACACAGTTCACAGTTTAACGACTGGCTGATCAGACTCGTTGACAACGTCAAACTACTATCTGATTGGGATTTTTTATGTTGCAAAATCGCATATTCAAGTCAAATGTGTTAGCCAGTTGAAAAAGGACCTACCTTTACTCTTTGCATGCAACAACTTACTGACAAGTTATATGGGTGAAAGGTTATATTAGGGAGTCAAGCTACGTTCAAGTCGAACCATTGAGTGAAACGGTGTACCCAAAAATAATAATGTTTAACAATAGTGCTATAAATAGTTTGGTACAACAAAAAATAGGTAACTGACTGTAAAACAGTTGAACATGTGCAGTTATGAGTAGTTAACTAGATTCGTGCAGAACCGATATGGACGGAAACCACTGGGGGACGTTTGGAGGAAGGGACCCGGAAAAGCGCCCATGTGCTTTCCAGAATAAAAGTCCCTTTAAAGCTTTTCAGACTCGACTAGATGAAGAACACATTGGGAAATTAAATTTGAACTTTGCGCCAAATTCACCGTTAATTATATGTTTTATGGCATTTTGTCGTGGTGTTAATAATTTCTGTTGAATCCACTGATCTAAGATAAACATAACCAATCTGCAGGGCTTGTTCCGTGTGTCACAGCGTATTCTCTCCCACAGCCCAATGGGAGTTAATTGCAATTAAGAAATCCACAGGTGAGTTGATTGACGGTCAGGTAAGCGAATCGCCGGGTTATAATCCTTTTGTATAATCTTTTGGCCTTCACAGTAGTATTGTCGTCGTTTTGCTTTACAATTCATGATTTGATGCTTTCTCCATTAACTGTGCGACCAAAATTGTGATAGCGGGCCAGTAATTGAACTATCTACATTGACCTTATATTCTTGTTAGGACCTTCAAGGATGCCTTTGCTCGTTCCTATTTGGGCTACAGTCACGATCTTGCTACTTTGTGGGCTTGGTGGTTGTGGTGGGTGCCTTACTTATCTGGATATTAGACAAGTTTTTTTAGACAAGACTTCTGTTTTATACACCAGACTACTGTTGAAACATGATTTGTAAAACGTGTCACCTGAAGCCTTTTGACCTTGACATTTCTTTTCTCTCTCAAGTTTATTACATTGTACGTTTAGAGAAACAACTGTTAAAACCTTCTGGTGAGTATAATGTGAATTGCTGTGTCCGTGTCTACTTTGTCTTATTAAACAGAACAGTGGCATCTTCATTTAAGAAAATGTATTTTATTTAAAGTCAAGCAGACTTGATAGTAACTAAGGAAGACAAACTAAGGAACTTTTATACTGTTATACTTTAGTATCACTACATTATCCAGAGTATGAAATAAATATTGAAGGTCTGTGATTATCCTATAGCATTGACCCTCTAAGACTGTATAATACAAACTGCTTTCTCTGTCCTATAGGTTCATTATCAGAGTTGGTAGCTGATGAAGGTTCAAGTAATCAAACATTGGGTACATATCTGATATCAACAGCTTTGATATCCGACATAAAAACACTTGTTTTCTTGTAAGATCAGTCCAATAACTGTAAACTAACAATCTTAATCTTGTTTTTCTTACAGTTGAGCCAAACTGGAGCCTTCTTGCAGGTTGGTTGTTGTTCACGGTTCAAATTATGGTTGTAAAGTTGGCATGAAACTGTAAAAATGTGATTGGAGTTATTTAAGATGAAATGATGCAATTCTGGATTTAGTTCACATCAATTAAGGTTTAATTTGTATTTCCTCCCCCCCCCCATACGCGCACAAATCACGCCCTCAGTTAAAGATGGCAGGGTCCGAGACGATGGTAAGGTTCGAAGAGTTCTGATTTTGCCCTCTTGTCTCTGTCATTTGCCCCCAACCTATCTCCTCATGCCCTGGTAAAAGCTTCTTAAGACTAAACAAAATTCAGAAATGATTCTGCATAGAAAAAGTACTACTGTTTCTTTCCATTGACTATCAAAATCTTACTATCACCCTTTACTTTAGAGATGGTTATTTCGGTTCTAGGAAGTTGGAGACTGTTTTTAAACGTTTGGTGAAATTGGTTCTGTCATAGAAATGTACAGGTATCGTTTTAACGTGACAGCTGAGGTATTTTTCTTTCCATTTCAGTGTGGAAGTGGATACAGAGTACTAAAGGTACATGTTTTTGGTGTGTTTTCTATTTTGGCAGAAATGGCAGAGAGCCGTTCTCACCACACTGTCTTATTTACTCAACAGTCAAGATTGTGCTGGAACCCAAAACAGCCAATACCCATTTGAGGCTGAGTAACGACTCACAGAAAGTGTTTCTGACTAACTTGAAATCTGCCACGAACGACCCCCTGAGATTCAGTGCATGTACCTGCATTATCGGAAGGGACTCCTTCAGATCGAGGTTCTACTTCGAAGTCCAGCTCCTATCGAGCGAGTGGTCAGTGGGGATCACTTACAACAACGCCAAAACAACCATCACCCCGTTATCCGACGACGTCTGGAGTATCGGAATCAAAAAAGACAAATTTTACACTTATATGACCGTTTCGAAATTGCTTGAGAAGCCTGTGCCCAAGATATTAGGGGTACATGTGAACTATCAGAAAGGGACGGTGGGCTTTTACAACATTGAAACTCAGGAGTTCATTACAGTTTTGTCTGCTGGTCGGACCTTTACTAGGCCAGTGGTGCCTTTTTTCTTTGGTGTGAGTTACGCGCCAGATCTAAGCTTGTTTTTGTTGAGAAACTCGTGATCCATTAATTAAGTGACCTTAAGTGATTTTAAAATATTTTCTATGTTGTACTGATGCCCTTCGGAGCCAGGGGAGGACTGTAATTGTGACTAATGGGAGCTGCATTCTTGGCCAGTAATGCACCTCAAACTGCAATAGGGGGGCCTCCCAGCCCCCCCTCTAGTCTCTCATTTCCCATTAGGCATGCCCCTTCTATTATTAAGTCATTGACCAGAATCAGTGCTGCTGATTGGTGCAGACAAGTACCAGCGAAGATGGTTTATCTTCTCTTACTCACCTCTGGTCCATAATGTGGATGCCACTGTTGGATGTGGAACTGTGGGGAGGGGGGGGGGGGGGGGGGTAAGGGGGTACGGATCTCCACCCAGCCTGGTGGAGGTGCTGTACCACAGCCCAGGGAACCATGCCTCTTTCTGGCTCAGCTGACTGCTTCCAACCACAGCCCAGGGGAACAGCGCCTGGTAAGATGTTCAGTACCCTGAAGTGAGGCACTGCAGGGATATCTGGGGGGTAAAGGGTTATTTTGAGAGTTGGTGGTTTCGACTGGTATGTCAATGTCTGCATGTGTCGTTTTATGCTTCTGGGTGTAGTTCCTACCCCTGCACCCCCCCCACCTCCACCCCAAAAGTGAACTACACACAGACCTCCTTCCTCCCTCTGTGGTCACACCTGTTTCCTTGTCTGGTGAAAATTCCGGTGCTATTTTTTCCCCTCTGTCAGTCAGTCATGGCCATCTGTCTGGAGAGGATTATTTTTTTTTTGTACTAGACTCAAACTGTGCCGCTCCTACTTGTTTCGTAATCATCCCCATATTAATAAATTTACCAGATGACAGATTTTTTTTTTTATGTGAATATTCTTTTTAAGAACCTGTCAGTGAAAATGTTTTGGTTGGAATTTGTTCCATTAGTTGAGCTATGATGCTGTTATGATGTTAAACTTGTCGAGGATGAGGCCTTCTGCTGCTGAGGCTCTTGTCTAGACATCAACACTCTGATCTACAGTCACTGAGAGGAGAGCACGGGTCAGTTAACTTAAATGTGAACTAATTAAATGTCATGTTTTGCCCACAGGTCAGAGTCTTGGCGGTGATTGGAACCGGCCTGGAAACCGGCAGTGGCTTCGACTGTAGAAGCGCCACAGGAGTAATCCTTGAACTTCGCCTTTGAGAGGCAGAGCTGTTTTAGCACCTTCCTGGTTTCTACAGACTCTGAAGATTTTTGATAACTTTTTACATTGTTTTAAAAAATATTGCCCTTTTCATTGTATTTTGTCTTTATATTAAATGGTTTACTTTTGTATGTAAATATGAATTTTTCCCTTTTATATTATAAAGATTACTATCCTAATGCCCTTCAAAGCCAAAGGGCTGGGCTAAGGTCACAACTGTTGAATTGGTGATATACTGACCAACATGTAGGCTAATATGACCTTGACCATTTCTACCATGCCATTTTACAGACCTAAAAACTCAATTGGAATATCGAACGACGAACTAAAACAAATCAAAATCAATGGAGTTTGGTTAATTAAGTAAGGCCTTGACTCAATAGTCCCCTCTCCTGACAATATTTATAAAGCAAGGGCATCTTAATCAAGCCTCTTTAATGAGCCTCTGTTAGTGTGAAAGCCCAACAGTTCACATCTGTGACAAATACCAAATGCATAAACACAGTAATTTACTCCAGGGTTAATTATGTATGACTTAATCTGCTCTGAATATGAATATACCTTCACACTGTGGACACGTGACCACGCCGCTTTGATAGCAGTTGTCTTCTGAACTATCGCGAGATGACGGTATCTCCATAGGGGGTCTGAGTAGGGTATGAACTATCGCGAGATTACGGTATTACATGGCCACAAGTCGCTTTTAGCGGATTCGTATTTGCACAAAATGTGATGTTTGCGGACCGTCTATCGTAAGTTCTCAACCTAACGGTATTTTATTTCACGCCGATATTTTTGATAGGTCCGTGGAAATGTTTGTGCACCGCATTTGGCCTTCTAACCAAACCAAATGGGGTTAGCTAGTTATGCTAGTCTACTAGCTGCAAGCAAGCCATGCCTTTTGTTTTGGGTGTAGAGCTGCAAACCACAGAGGAGCAAGGATCACTTGATATGTGATCATCTAAACTCAACTGTGATACCATATAGATGTGATCGTATGACAGATCCGTAGCCTTACGTGTTTAGACTTCTTGATGTGTGAAAATAGAAAAGCTGTATGTATTTAGATTGAGCCTAGAAGAACTGGCTCGTGATCCAGTTATGAAGGCAGCTCGCGCAGCAAATTGGAAATCACTATCTAAAGGTTATATTGCTAAGAATCATTTTGATGCATAATTGATGAACCGTCCCATCATTCCTTGCTCGATCTTGCCCGGTCACTGGCTCTGGTCTAGGGAGGAGTGACACATCGCTGGAGGCTTGTGTGGTCTGGATGACAGAAGCAGCGCGTGCGGCTCTGGGTTCGTGCTGGACCGCTGCACCTCCTCCAGATCTCTGCACCTCCTCCAGATCTGCACCTCCTCCAGATCTCCGGCTGTGGAAATCCTTGGACGCTCAGATGGTTTGATGGAAGAAGTCGACCTCCTGTGTCTGTAGATGGACGAGCCGGATTCCTGGCGAGTCTGAAGCGGCGCAAACTGAAGGATCTTAACGTGAAAGTCTGGAGGAAAAATGTCGCTTTCAGTGAGTGTCTCGGGTTACTGAAGGGTTGTGGAGCTGGTGTACATGTGTAGCGGGGACTTCTTTATTGAAATGTAGGTGAAGATAATGTATGTTGTTTTATGTAAAATACAACAGCAGTATTATCAATCATTTTGCACTGAAGCGTATAATGTATCTGACAAGATGGGAGCTAGGATTTGGGGGCGGGGGCGATATTTATCGTGGTGTGTTAAACCATACAATATGAGCACTACTCTCTCATGCTACATTTTGGGGAAAGAGAGGTTCTTTGGTGATACTCGGGAAGAGTCCAGCAGAGGGGTCATTCGATTTCATCTGATCATCCGAAATCAGTGTTTAAACCCGTTCGTTTGAAACAGTTGTCCCCCTCTTGAATAGACCTAGTCCTCGTGCTCAGCTTGACTCTAAGCACCTATTCCCCAGGGAGCTTGATTCAGAAAAGGGTAAAATGAGAGGAGGGGGTGGGGGTGGGGGTAGGGGGGGGCAATTAAACTCAGAAAAGAGACAGATGTGCCACCCTCCCCCTCTACACACTCTCATTAGCATTTAGGCCTACCCCTCTTCTCCTTTTAAATCATTGACCCGAGTGTCTGACACGGGCTCCCTCTACAATTTGCAATGAAACTGCTCTTATTGGGGCTGTTCTCTCTCTCTCGCTTTCTCACTCTCGCTTTCTCACACTCTCTTACTTTCTCACAGTCACACTCTCTCATTCTTTCTCTCTCTCACTTTCTCATGCTTTCTCTGTCTCTCTCTGGCACTCATCCATCTCTCTCACAGACGCGTACTACTGTTCTTGAGCTACCCCCCCCCCCACACACACACACACACACACAGGCTTTCCTCTGACACAATTGACCAGTCAGCTATTTTATGGCCGTCACCTCGTCAATGTACTTGGTGTTAACTTAAAATTCACCCTACTGCAAGCCATCTGCCCCAGTCTCTGTGGATATTTGTTGTTGTCTTAAAAACTCCCTTAATTACCTATTCCCCCAGACGGTGCTGGCAAAGGCCTTGTTTGACAATGCAGCAGAGAGCCCAGAGGAGTTGGCCTTCCGGAAAGGGGACATCCTTATGGTGCTGGAGCAGGAACAAAGCGGAGGGCCCGGCTGGTGGCTCTGCTCTCTGCATGGTCGTCAGGGCATCGCCCCTGCCAACCGCCTCCGCCTCCTCCACACCGCCCCTCCCCCAGGTACGGACCCTCGGAGGACCCCCAGCGAAGACTCGGTTTACCTCTCCCCCGGCCCGCCTCTGGCCCGGGGTGCGACCCCCACGGCGGTGGATGCGGAAGGGGTGTACCGGTCTCCCTCCAGCCAGGGGGAGGCGCTGTACCAGAGCCCTGCAGCCGTGCCCGTGTCCAGGCAAGGGGAGCTCCGCCTGGTCGAGGGCGGAAGGCCGCGCTCCCGGTCCAGCTCCGGTCCCCGCCCCGAATGGGATCTGGGAGTCGTTGGACGGCCCCGCTCCCCATCCCTCCGGGGTAGAGGCACCGACGGGAGCACCCTCTACCAGACCCCCACACCCCCTTCCCCCCTCATGGCCTCACAGCATCACAGACTGGTGGCTGTGTCTGTATCTGTCTACGTCGGCGACAGAGAGGCAGGAAGTGGAGCGGAGAACCAGGAGGACAACACCTACTTGGTTCCCAGGGAGCCAGTGGCAGTAGGCGGCCACTCTGAAGGCTCCCACCTCGTGTCCAGGGTGGCTGTGATGTCCAGCGAGGACGTGTACCAGACCCCTACAGGAGGTGCCGATGGTGCCGTTCCCCTGGTCAGCGGCAGTCCTGCTCTGACTAACGGGCAACTGCAGGTCAAACCATCCCAGGAGAGCCCAGGCATGTACCAGGTTCCCACCCCTGTGGGAGCTGGGCTGCTCAGGACTCTCCAAAACAACGGCTCTGCTCCAGGCTCCCCCTCCCTGGCCGAGCAGAAGGTGGCCCTCAAACCTCCAGGGGGGCAGGGTGTTTCCTCTACCTTGCCCGCCGCCAGGCTCACCAAGCTTGGCCCTTCCCCCCACAGAGGCTCCCCTCTCCTGGCTAGACAGGCCAGGGTGCCGGCATCACCCAACTTTGGCCGCAAGCCTCCTCCTCCAGCTCCCCCGGTCAGGGGGGTGACCAGGAAAGACCTGCCTCAGCAGACCCCTGCAGCATCCACCCTTCAGCCCACTACCCCCAGCCCCGCCCGGGAGAGGGATGAAGGGAGACTAGACGGACGGACGAAGGAGGAGAACCTCAGTCAGGTGGTGCAGAGCAGGAAGCAGGAGGACATGGATCCCAGCGATGGTGAACAGGTGAGAGAGTGTGTGAGTGAGGCCCTGTTGAGACAGTGGAGGGGGTGGGGTCACGGTTAGAGCTGTTTGTTGATATTATGTCTGCATGGGTGAGACTCGAAAACCGGTTTAATCGCACACGATGACGATGGCTGAGTGCTAAAAAGAAAAGAACATTTAAATGCTTTTGCAGCTCTCATTGGGCTATCTTCTCATGTTTGGCCTTACCCCCCACCTCCCCCCCCCCCCCACAGGTGTACGACACTCCTCCCAGCAGCAGGTGGCAGCGCCCGGCCCAGCCGCTTCTGTGTGACGACGACAGCATCTACAACACGCCCAGGACCCTGACCCAGCAGGCTGACCAGGAGTCTGAGGTCAGCGTCTCCTGCCATCTGTCTGAGAACACACACACACCCACACACACCCTCCTGTCGCCTGTGTCTGGCCACACCTGTCTCCCACTCCCATCCTGTTAGACTGGTTCTAATTCTGCAGCTCCTTTTTTTTTTTTTTTGCTGTTGTTGCCAGTCAGGGCCAGATGTCTCGTATGGAATTATGTTTCACAATGTCTCCCAATATGGCAAAGTCATTCCAACTTCTCCCCATGATAATCCTTTACTCTTCGGTGGATGGTTTGTGCTTTATGTTTGTGCTGTGTCTCTCTAATTGGACTGCTGTTAAGTGCCGCATGCCTGCTAAAATTCTTTCTGAAGCTGAAGGATCGTTGTTTTGAGGCACAGTGGAGTACTTCCTGGGGGAACATTATCACACATCAACTCACTTTCTCTCTCTCTCTCTCTCTCTCCCCTGTTTGTTTCTCCAGGTTTACGACGTCCCAACCATAACACTAAATCTGTCGTCAGACACCCTGCAGCAGAAGACTTGCATCGTTAACGTGTTTGCAGAGCTGGAGGTGGATGAGGATGTTTACAGCGTTCCCACCCTGCCGGGCCTGCCCCTCGCCCCGGGAGACGTATCAAGCCTACCTGTGGAAGAGAACCACCACAGCCAGGTGTATTCCATCCCGGGTCCAGGGAAACGGTCTCCCATGCTGGATGGCAGCAGTGGAGACGCTGGAGACTCATCGGAACCTGACTGTGGCATTTACGACGTCCCGGCTCTCACTCTGGACGTCCTGCCATCTTCCTCATCCTCCTCTTCCTCCACTCGTAGGCTGTCAGTGTCCAGCAACGGCTCGGGCGATGTCCAATGGAGAGCCTCCCTATCTAACCTCGTCCAATCAATTCTTAACGCCGCCTCTTCCATGTCCTCGAGGGACCTGGCCACCTCATTGGCTGAGATCCTGTCTGTCTGGAAGACGAGCCAGTTCAGCGATCCAACCCTGTCCCTCCAGCAGGCTTGGGCCCGCCTCTCAGACCTCCTCCCGGCTCTTTCTGCTTGTGGCCACGCCTCCCCGCCTGAAGCCTTGCTCTCATTGGTCCAGAGGGCCCTGGAGGACACCACCATCCTGTTGCAGACGCAGAGCCGGCCCCGTCTCCCTTCCCAGGATTCCCTGTCCCGGAGACCTCTTCCCGCCCTCCCCGTGGGGGATGTGAAGCCGCCCGTGAGCGGGGGGATGGGGTCCCGCAAGGGGAGCTGGATCCAGGAGAGGCCCCTGCCCCCGACCCCCCAGCCCACCTTCCCCCTGCCCCCTGCCGTTCCCTCAGTGACGGTGACCGTGGGGTGCGACAACGGAGAGGACGACCCCGGCAACGAGTACGCTGGCATCGGCCTGACCCCCACCCCTGCCCCCTTACCTGTAGGGGACAGCGTGGGCTACGTCAAGCTACAGGTGAGTTAGGGGACCCTCAGGGCTGCTTTACTCTCATTGGCTGTTGTTTTGGGTTGTGTTGTACTTTACAGTCCCCCTCCTTCCCCAGGGGAAGCCTGAACCTCCTCCAGATGTTCCAGTGGAGAACGGGCACACCATGTGCATAACAGAAACCAGGGTAACGCACACACACACACGCACAGATTATCCACCACATACAGTCTCACGCATTCCAATTCCAACTGTTCATACAGGTCCCAGTTCTCACCATACTAACACTCTCCCCCCCCCCCCCCCCCCCTCCCATGAGTCAACAACTGTGTGTATTTACCTGTCCTTGTCCTGTCGGTTGTTGACTCATGGAGTCATGAGTGTAACACGCGGTAACATCAAGTGTAACCTGGTCTGTCCCACAGCATCGACCTCCACAGATCAGCTGCTCCTATTTACCCAGTAGGATAAGCATCAGGTCTAAATCGAATCTGTCTCTGCCTGTATTGCCGTCTGTCTGAAACTTTAGACTCTAAAGCATATTTACTCCTGCAGACTGTAGATGTTGCATCAACGAGGTCGTCCTTCAGTCTGGGAGTAGGACATGATAAGACGGAGAAGCTACACTTCTGTGATCTGCTCTTACTGGCCTATGTTTTACTGATTCCCTTCATTTTCCAGTGCTTAAAAAAAACAAAACACCATTAGCATGTTCAAGTACCACAATGAACATGGACATGGTCAGTAATGAAGTAATTCCATCTCGGTCGGCACTGACAAGCTTAAAAAAAAAAATGCAATAATGAGCTGCGTCTCGTTCTTCATCCTATTTTTTCTTTTCTCTGTTCCCTCCATCGTTCCCTCTCCAGTTGAGCCCCTCTCCTCCACTTCCTGTCTCTCTCTCGCTGGAGGACTCGGAGCTGCTGTCCTTCTACTCCTCCCAGAGTCTGGCTCATCTGTCCTGCCTGGCCGACTCCATCGACCTGCTGTTCAGCAGCGTGCAGGGGAACCAGCCGCCGCGCGTCTTCGTTTCCCGGGGGAAGAGTCTGATCGTGACGGCGCACAAGCTGGTGTTCATCGGAGACACGCTCTCTCGTCTCCTGTCGTCTCCTGATTTAAGAACAAAGGTTGGTGATACTGAAGTGTGTTTTTATACATGAACATGCATTCAATCAAATGTGTTGGTTCAGTCAACGATGCCTTATTTCACTCGCACAGGTCACGACCTCTGGAGGGAGGCTGTGTCAAGCGCTGAAGACGGTTGTCGTGGCGACCAAAGGCGCCGCCCAGAATTACCCATCGGTCTCTGCCACGCAGGAAATGGTGGACCGAGTGGCAGAGCTATCCCAGCATGCAGCTGGTTTCTCGGGTCTGCTTCAACGTCTGGCCCAGATCTCTTGACGCTTCTTGTCCTATTTGTTTACACTAAACGGTGCATTTTACTCTTTTTTTCCCATTTTTTTTTCAAGTTTTTTATGCCTTAGTTGTTACAGCGTGTGTGTGTGTGTGTTGTCTTTGATATTGAAAGGTTTGAAGCACAGCCCCGAGGGAGACTTTACAACTTTTGAGTAGAACTGATTGTGGTGCCTCAGTTGTTCAACTTTAATCGTGTGTGTGTGTTTGCACTATTTGTTTGTGTGTGTCTGCGTATGTGTTGGTTTTGCCTTCCTTCACCACTGTGCTTTGGTGCCAAGCACACTTGTCTCTTATCGGTAACTTATTGATTATACTAGACACCTCTGTGACTTGATCCCATTGTTGTGGGGGGGGGGTCATGTGTACCTTGGGAACCCTCTTCTATTTGTCTACCATTGTTTTTCTTTGCTATTTACACTCAAGTTTTCCTTTTTGTATCTATGCATCTCTATTTATTAAGTCTCTTAATGTTTTCATGTCATATAGCATGTGGGTCCTCATATTAGCTTTTTATTGCGGAGAAGAGCTTTGAGTTATGTGACTGTGTAGGTTTCTGTTATTGGATATGGTGTGTCTAACTTTGTTAGCTGTTGGTTAAAGAGTGGAGGGGAGGGTGTGGTGTTTACATGCTTTTGTTAGGTTGCTAAAGCTAAAAGAAAATTTAAGATGCTCACCTAGGTCTATACATTGATGCAATGCCTTCTATTTTACATCAGCATTCAGCTTGCAAACACACACACACACACACACACTTACACCCCCAAAGGAAAATAACTATCACTCATGTATCACTCTATCACTTGAGGAAGTGTGTGGAAGCATGTTGTGTAAGTGGTGTAGGTGGAGGTTGGTAGATAGGGACTGAAAGTGAGATTAAGTGAAGAGGTTGTGTTCTTTTTTTTTTCTCCCACGGTCCGAGGCAGTGGTAAACCTGTCTGCTGAGTTTGGCGTGTCTCCACCTGTCTCTCTGTTTAGACATTTTTTGGTATTTAACGACACTGCCGCCCACAAACACTCATTCAGGTTATTATCTTCGTGTTGGTTTCCCCTGGTAATCCTGGATCCATTTTGTGTTTACAAAGACAGCTGTTGTTGTTGCAAGATTTGCAGTGTTAGAGAACAGCCAGGAATGTTTTAGTCTGAGGGTTTTGTTCCAGAAAAAACAGTCTGCAAAAACTGATATATTTCCTCATCCACCAAACCTTGCATACCGTTCAGCAGCATCAGTTATATGATGACCTTTGTGGAGCACACACAGCAGGTGACCCCGGCCCCTGTTTGTCTAACATTTTCCACATCAGAATATCATGTTTACCCACAGCTACAAACCCACCATCAGGTTGACAAAGATGCAACTTTGCCAAATTCCAGTCGTCTGGCTGGACTCGAACCTAAGTGTTTTTACCTTTTAGCGCCACCTAGTGGAGTACCAGTATTACTAGATTACTACACGATGTGTATTGGCCTTATATAAAATCATCATCCACTATTAAGAACCATAATCATATTTATTGATCGTTTATTGCTTTCTGATGTGCATGGCTTTAAGTTGCGTTATTTTATAAATACACATTTAACCAGGGACGTTTTCACTCAGTGAATTAAAGTAAACTCATGGTTCTAAAGAAAAAAAGAGAAACAGTTACAGTTACGATTTTCTTTTTTTTTCTATCAGAATGTATTTTTGACAGTTTTTTCATACGTTCATTTATACACTACGTGGATTTGTGGTATGGCTCTGAGGTTTGTCAGTATTGACGACAGTAACCACAGCATTGAAGCTGAATGCTGTTCGTATGTTTGTTGATTATTCCCCTTCTAAAATGCACAAATACATTTTCCACTACATTGATGTTTGCGTGTGGTTGATTTCTGATAGGAGTGTAATCCACCTTTGGTCTTTGTACGTATGATAACTATTTCCATACGTGGCTAATTATTTATTAATTATTCGCCTACTGAAAAAAAAAATCTGTACCCTAAATATTAAGTTCTAATGAGATTATTTGTAGTAAAATTAAATGGACATAAGCCGATCTCTCTGCTACCCCCTCCGGAGATCACCGAACTGTGACGTCACAGAAGCCGAAGCCTGTTGGAGCTCGAGCGACAGAGCTAGGGGAAGCAAAATGGCGGAACTTGAAGATGTTACGCTGGATGGTAAACCTTTACATTCGCTTCGTGTGGCGGATTTAAAACTCGCTTTGGAACAACGAAATTTGCCAAAAAGCGGGCAGAAAAATGCACTTATTAAGCGACTGAAAGGGGTAAGTTGTGTGCACATTTTAATGCTAATAGCGAGTACCTGTCAAGTTCAGTAGGAGGCGAGAGAGGGGGGGGTTAGAGGCCGTGTGTCAGTGAATCTAAAGCGGGAATGCTAAACGTTTGCAGGTTTGCACACCTTACGTTGCGCGAGAACATTAAATAGATGTTTCCGATGTCAAATTGAAATACCTCGAACTTTTATTTCAAATTCGTTGACCGTACCGTTACTTAGCGGCTCTCGTTGGCATTGCTCGGGCCCATGCGTAATGTTTTTTGAATGGCTAGCTCCGTGTTGCTATGCTAGCCATCATTCTGCTCGCAATGTTTGAGTTGCTGTGATCGGGCTCGCGCTTCGCCTGGACTGACTGAGACGAGGGGGGAGGGCGCGCGCCAGCCAGTCATTACACAGACGGCGCGAGCTGGATTCATCGCAGGCAGCTTTAACTATTGGAGCGAGTTCTTAATGCTCGAAATACATCCGAGGAGATTTCGTACTCTTACACGCAGATTTAAATCGTAAATGTTGCCGTATTATGTCATATTTGTTAGTTTCTTGCTAAAGTAAATGTGTCTGATACTTATATTGTATGTCCTCAGCTTGCCATGTAACTACTTCCAAATTCTGTTTTAAGCACTTTAAGTCAGCAGTTTCCGTTTAACTCCCAAGTGTGAGCAATTCATTTGTTCCCATCTCAATGGCGAAGGAATTTAACAAGTTGCATTTCTAAGTGAAAAGCAACAGTCTGAGTGATATCCTGTCTAAAACCAACTGCTGTTCCCCGGTGCAGCCCGAGCCAGCCTAATTAGCTTCGCACGCGCCTGGGTGATTCTAGCTAACGCTGTTAGATTTAAGAGCAGTACGGTTCTTCTCCTAATTTGTTTTACACAACAAGGTTTGCTTTTTGCAACATCACCGTGTCCACATTTGCGGACTGAAGGTCTTTCAACAGTTGTTTAAACTTTTTTTGATTAAATTCACCAGCTAGTTCATGATAGTTTGACCGAGAGATCTGGTAGTTTTAATGGACGTTAAGTGTATGAGGGCTTCTCCTATGATGATTCCGCCATGCTAATACCGATGCACCAGCCTGACTGTGTGCAAGTGAGTTGAACTCACCTTCTCACGCTGACGGTGTCAGAGTGTGCTGAGGAGAACCACAGGATTATAGACGTTCTAGAACACTTCTCTTGGAATGCGTGGAATCCGAATAAAAATGTATTTGTCTGCTTTCCCACTCTCTCCCCCCCCAGGCCCTGATGTTGGAGAACCTCCAGAGAACATCAACCCCTCACATTGGACTCCAGCCCAACTCCCAGGTAAGAACGGCCCCCCAACTCCACTGCCCGGCATTACCAGACCACCATCACCTGCGTGCTTCTGCTCAGCTCCAGCGTCTTTGTGCTAACCAGCCACTTCTCTTGTGTCCCTGTCTTCGTGCAGATTGGGGAGGAGATGAGTCAGAACAGCTTTATAAAACAGTACCTGGCCAAACAGCAAGAGCTTCTCCGACAGAGGCTGGAGAGAGAGGCCAGGGAGGCTGCGGAGGCCGACGGTAAGGCTCGCCTTCGCCACATGACTATCCCACTACATCTGCTCTGAACTTAACACCTAAGATATTTCATCACCCTGTGCCATTAGCACTTTGATAGTTGGTCCAAAAGGAGAGGAGGAAAAGTATTTGATTGTCATTCATGAGCATTCAGTCCACTCCCCAAACACCTGGGTGGGAATGGGTCTGGAACATAATACCCAATGGGTATAGCTCAGTAGGTAGAGCGTTTGTCTGCAGATCACAAGGTTGCAGGTTCAAACCCCCTGTGAGGCTTCCTTAAATGTCTCCTTCTCCTATGATGATTCCGCCATGCTAATACCGATGCACCAGCCTGACTGTGTGCAAGTGAGTTGAACTGACCTTCTCACACTGACGGTGTCAGAGTGTGCTGAGGAGAACCAAACAATTACAAACTTTTAGAATCTTTTAGGATTCAGGATTTAGGATTAGGACAACTTTTTATGTTTTTAATAATAAATAAAATAGTATTTATTTTAATACAGTCCAGGCTGACTCTTTACAAGCTCATGGTGCGCCCAGCTTGTCCTGTGTCCTCTTAGTTGCTGACCCTCTGTCCCCTCTGCTCCCTTTCCTCTGTGAGACAGAAAGTCCAGCCATCCCGGAAGAGCTGGACCTCACAGGGGGCGACGACGGAGGGTCCTATCTCCAAGACAAGGTCCGTCCCCTCCACACACACACACACACACACTCAGTAATAGCTCCCAGCCAGTAAGGACGTGCCTGTGTTGCAGTGTCGGGCACGTCTCTTCAGTGTGACCTCTGACCTGGTTTGTCTGTATGCTTCTGTCCACAGCATCATCCAATGCCCTCCCAGCCTCCATTAACGAGGGCAGAAGAAGAAGGAGGTGGACTTCCAGGAGGTCCACTCATGATGGGTCAGGGGATGATGGGCCAAGGATTGATTGGCCAGGGGATGATGGGCCAGGGGATGATGGGCCAAGGATTGATTGGCCAGGGGATGATGGGCCAGGGGATGATGGGTCAGGGGATGATGGGTCAGGGGATGATGGGTCGCAGGCCAGACTTCAGCTCTGGATCTGTTCCCCAGGAACCCTCTGACACCCCTGGGGGCCGTATCCAGCGCCCCCCCCTCCACCCAGGCCACGAAGAGCCCGCCACCCCCTCCCCACCTCGGGCAGTGGCCTCCCTGTCAGTGCGTGTCCTGGGCCAGCCTGAGCGCCAGGGCTTGCCCCCCTCCATGCCCCGTCCCCAGGAGAAGGAGGGCGTAGCGCCTTCAGAGCCAGGCTCCGCCCAGCCCGTGCTGCACCAGAGCAGGTCTGCCCGTGCGGCAGCCGGCCGCGCCCATGACGAGAGCGATGAAGACGACGACGACGATGACGACGACAGCGAGGAAGATGAAGAGTGGGGGCTGGCGGCAGGAGCTAGGAGAGGCGGGGGTGGACGAGCCCCCCCCATGCCCCCGCAGCCTTCCCCCAGTGTCCCAGCGGCTGGCCGGGAGAGATCCAGACGCAAGCTCCAGCCCCCGCAGCACATCCCCCCACAGCAGGTACACCAACCCCCCATGCTGCGCCAACCCACCCCACCCCCGTCTCCACCCCCAGAGCTCTCCTTCCCCCTCCCTGACACCCCCAAGCAGAGCCCGCCGGACATGGACGAGCCGGAGGGTGCTGGGCCTGGGATGGCAGGCAGAGCAGCACGCCCCCTCCCAGGGCTCCAGAGGCAAGACTCCGACTCCAGCTCCCGCTCCAGCAGCCCGGAGCCACCGCTCCAGCGCCGGCCTGGCCCCCTCTCCCTGCTGGCCCGCAAGATGGAGTCCGAGGGAGCCTTCGGTGCGGAGGGACGGAAGAGAGGCGAGGATGGCCAGGTGGGTCTTGTCGTGGGCGGCTCAGGAGAGAGCCTGCCTGGGGTAGGGGATGGGCCAGGTGTGGTTGTGTTCCCTGGAAGTGCGATCGCTCACATGGGCAGCTCAGCAGGTCACGTCCCCGTCCCTGAGGTCCTAGCCCCGGTCGACATGTCAGCGTCTCGCCCCACGGCCGTGCCCACCATCACTCTGGGGGTCGCCGCGGAGCCCCAGAGACAGGCTGAAGGGGAGGAGAAGAAAGAAAGGGAGAGCAGTCTGCCGCTATGGAAACGCGGAAGAGACTTCACATCCCCGGCCCTCTCTGCTACGGCTCCACCACAGGTGGGGGCGGGGGAACCTCCAGGAGACCAGGTGGGGGCGGCCACATCCCCCCAGACATCCAGGATGCCCTCCTTCCAGAAGGACACGCCCCAGGCTCTGTCCTCCCAGGCAGACCCCACCTCCCCCCCAGGCACCGCAAGGAGGCCCCGCATGTTCTCCGACACCCACACCGGTTCCATGGTGTCCTCTGCCATGCCAGACCCCCCTCTCCGCCAAGGCGTGCTGGTCTCAGGACCCCAGTCTGCAGACATGGAGGTCACCGCCACACCACCTAACAAGGCGTCCCCTAAGAAGCCAGACGGAAATGATGTGGAGATGAAAGAGACAACCAGTATGGAAGTGAAGAAGAGGGGTCCTTTGGAGTTTAAGGATGTTCCAGTGAAGAGGGAGTTGGAACCAATGGGGCCTGTGTTGCCCCCTGTTGCCCCAGCCGGTAAGGGGGCAGAGAGGGGGAGGCAGGAGAAGAAAGAAAGAGGCAAGAGGTCCCCTGCCTCCAGCGAGTCTTCATCCTCCGACTCTGACTCCGGATCATCCTCATCATCAGGATCCTCCTCCTCTTCCTCCCAGGACAAGTCCCGCTCCACCAGGCTAAAGAAGGTCAGTCATTGGTTGATAGAAATGTCAATCAATCTTGCTTAACGACAGCGCTGTCGTAGCGTCTTGTTGCCACGCGTCACTCACCAGCCATGTTTGCGCTAAAATCGTGCTTCTCCTGTGATGATTCCGCCATGCTAATACCGATGCACCAGGCTGACTGTGTGTCTACCTGTGTGTAAGTGAGTTGAACTGACCTTCTCACGCTGACGGTGTCAGAGTGTGCTGAGGAGAACCAACCAATTAAAATGTAACGACACGCTTCTATTTCCCTGTTTTGGAATGCATAGAATACCTGCAAAACTCCCAACTTGAGAATGTTGCTGCTGATGCCTTCCATTCCGTGTTAATGTATTTTCGCACTTCCAAACTGCCTCCCTTCTCCTCACGCTATCCTATCGTTTGTCCCTTGTAACCACCGTATTTCCCAGTCTGGTGCATTCATCTACACTGTTACAACTCGCAACGCCATTAGCTTTGACTCATTCCAAAATAACGTCTTATTACTGCCAATGTCCAGCTCATTCTTTCTCCTCTTCCTCTCCTCCTCAGAAGGCTGCTCCAAGAAAGGGAGACGGGAAGCGAGTCCAGGTTAAAGAACAACCCCAAAAAGTCCCTCCAAGGTAGGCCACAAACAGTCTAGCCCTCTCGGCCTACAGGCTTTCGTGCAATACTTTACGTATTAAAACTAAAATGCATAATGCTCTTAGTTGATTTTGCATGTTGTGTGATTCTCACTATTTCTTTGCTTTGGCATTAGTCTCAGGTTGATATGAGTTGGTGACAAGTAGATATTATTTTTTTTTACATATGAATGTCTGTGTGTGGTTCAGCTTTATCTTGCTGTGGCTTGTTTGGAATGATCTGGGTTCCTATTTCAAGGTAAATTACATCAATGTGATATTGACGTGGAATACTACAAGAAAGCGGAATCAGTTTCTTTGAGGCCTGTTTTCGTATGAATGTATTTATGTATTCAGGTCTGTCTTAGCCATGTCCAGTTCATTTAGAAAAGCTTTCGCAATTGGATTTGGCATCAATCTGCATTCAGTCAAATCTAAGCATGGTTTTTTGTGTGTGTGTTGGCTGATGGGATAGTGTTGGAACAGTGTGCCAAGCATTAAACATATTTGAATATGCACTTCTCTAAGGGACCATTAGGGATGCCCTGCAGATAAATCTATGATTTATTTCCACATACACGTATTAATCCAAACTCATTCAACTACTCTACTGAAAACCTTCACATGCCTCAAAGTGAAATGCTTTTATATTCACGGCTGAAACTCTCACTAAGGTCAAATTGAGAAGCCTTTACATGGGGTAAAGTGTTCTTATGCAATTCAAATGCTCTCAAATGGTAAAATAACCAAGGAGAAACTATAATTTAGTATGAAAGCATTTCAGTATGGTGTAGAAAAGGATTTCGGTTCCAATGGAAGGCATTTCTATGGAAGGGAAGGGGGTTGAAGTAAAGAGCATAAATGTTTCTTCTGTGACAGTTGACAGGTAAACTAGTTTAATGTGTTCATGTGAGAGGAAAAGTACATGTATATTTATTATAATTCTGAATAATGTCTAACGGTCCTTCACACAGTTTAACAATCACTGAAAGGCAGCTATTATGCTATTCACTTAAGTTTAATGTTTAACAGCACGATATTAATGTATTCACTTGGGCACAATTGGCGAGTTAGAATATTTGAGTAAATCGGTCTTAAAGTTATATTAAAGAGAACTTTGGCCTCAATGTTTCACTCACTAAATCCACCGCGCGCGATCGTATCGTATCGTTACAAAGGATAGGTCGCTTAGTAACCACAGTAAACGTTCCTAACGTAAAGTGCTTTGTCACTACTAGATCACTAATTATAGATAAATATATAATTATAGCACTATTTCTTGTCAGGCGTTCAATGCGGCAGCCCTAGAACCGGTGTGGCCTTTCCTGTGGAACCCCCCTCCCCTCCCCACGGTCCTTGTTCTCCCTCCCTCTTCTCGCAGCGCATTAATTCCCCCTCTCGCCAGCCATCATGGCCGTCATGCCCGCCTTGCTACTCTGATACCGTCGCAGTGCTCAAACCCCCGGCTCTCTCTAAAGGATTTCGCCAGTCCTCGATTTCAAAAACCCACATTTAATAACCGGAATAATCGATCTCGACAGAGCTGTTAGTTGTCGGGGTTCCAGCCCGGCAATATGCTGTCGGAAGGAGGCAACAAAAACGGGTAAGATAGTGGTGAGACTAGGGAGGTTAGATACCCTTCATTTGGCAGACAGACATTTGAAATATCTCCCGTCTCACCTTCAGCCTGTCTGCCTGTCTACCTGTCTGATGCCCCTCCATCACATCTGGAGCGGGGAAATAGAAGTGATTTAGCACAGAACGAGGTTCTGCTACATGCGTGTTCCCCATGTGAGTTCCTGCGTTTATGGGGGTGGGGGAACCGGTTTTTATTTAGGAAAGGGGGGGGGTTCGTGAATTTCGGGGGAATCACTACCCAACACGTCTTTATGCCGCGCACATACCGTCTTACAAGCAATAATATATATTTATATATTAATACATCTGTATATAAATGTATGTTCAGGTGCGTGGAATCGTAGCGTCGAAGTGATAATCATGCTGCGTTCTTCATCTTATGAATTAAACAAAAGATTGATTCTGTCTTTCCTCTATTCTGGTCTCCTATAGCAGCTATGTAAAGATCACCCACCCGTGGTATATTTCAAGTAATGAATACAAGCTTTGTTTGTTTAAAGACAAGAGTATCCATTTTAAAACTCAGTATGGATGATCTGCGTTTAGTTCTTCACCCATGTTGGGGTGGAGATGGTGTCAGGATAACAGTTAGCGAACGAGCTAGCATGTGTCGTGGGAGATCATTAATTCTGACATCTGTTAGCCATCCAGGCAGTGTAAAAGACTCCTGATGGTGTGACATAATAGTCCGACTGCTTTATTCTACACCCCGGAGACCAGGTCTCCTGGTACCAGAGCACCATCTGACTTGACTCCTCTCCCTCCTGGTCTGTGCATTGCTGGTTGTTCTGTGTTGAACTAGAAAGTGCAGCTGGTTGTCTCTAGCCTAGTTTGTGTCGCTGGGTGCTTTGTCGCCCTGTTCACCTAGTTAGTCAAAGCATCATGGGGGCCACACCCAGGAGGAAGTCCTTCAGAGCCCTTCAACAGGCTTCAGCACTGTTAACCTCCAGTCTCAGTCTAATAATTATTAGAAAGGCGTAGTAGACTGGTGGTCTAGCGTCAGTAGAGCTGTCTTTTTTGTAATGTTGTGTGTGTGTGTGTAATATAGCATAATAATAATGTCTGCTTGGACTGGCTGCTACTCAATTGTGTCCCACTGGACGGTAGACATCTGTCTCCTTACACGCCTTGTATGAAAGTGTGTATTAGTGGAATAACATGGCAATCACACACAGACGGAACAATTATAGTTTTTTTTGTTTGGAGAGGGCAAAAGCCCCCCCTCTCTCTCTCAGGGAACAAATCTCCAAGGAGATAGTGAAGGTTCTCTCCAGACTCCTGTGACTACATGATGTCATCTGTCCGACCCGTCTCCCCCCCGTCCCCCCGAGGCGCAACAAAACCCTTCCATTGCCTGTGCTGTCTTTCAGGAGATCCAGAGAGAAAGATCGACTTCAGAAAATACAATTGTGCGGTTGATTAGCTTGCGGAGAGATGACTGTTGTCATGGTTACCTTGGTCAGCTACTTTGGGATGTCTTTTCCTCGTCATGCTAGTCGTACTGGCCCTGTGCTCGTATCCCTCGGAAGACTTAAGCTCCTTTTACACAGGTTGTTCATGCCAGGAAGGACGCTCTTCAGCGTCGCCTCGCAGTTCTGCATAAAGGCAGAACTGCGAGCTTAAGGTAGCGGCAATAAGCCGGCAGCAGAGGAAGTCACAGAGTCTAATGGACGTCTGTGTGAAAGAGAGAGCCAGCATGGCTGGATGGAACACGTTACATGACTTGACCCAAACCAGATATCTTTGTGAAGTTTCAAAAATCTTATTCCTAATAACCGCGTGTAAGTTCATCTCTGTATAATGATGGCCAGTGATTCAGCAGGTCTCCATCCATCCCTCCTCACCCTCACTTAACATAATTGCCTTGTCCGTGTGTATGTGGTGGTAAGTGTGTTCTTGCTAAGGTCAGCAGTGCTTTCTTCGCCGTGCGTGTTTGTGTCAACATCCCAGAGTTTGTTTAAGAAGTATTTGTGACCCTGGAGCATGGTGTCGCTTGGTTGGTGAGTTATTTATAGTTGGACTGACCCAGATCACCGGCCTCAACCATCTTTGTGCTTTTTCTCTCTCTCTCCCCCCCGCTCCTCTTTCCGGTCTCGCCGACACTTTGGGTGATTCTCATCTCCGCTTCTGATGAGAGGCACCGTCGCTTCTGTCTTCTCATTTCCTCCCATGAATGTTTCTATGCGTGTTGTTGAGTAGCGATGGCTTCTTTTCAGAATCCTCTCTAGCTTGGGGATGAACTTCCATATTGTGGTGTTTGTCGTTCTCTACTAATCCATCTCGGGGTGTCTCTCGCTCTCTCTCTCTTCCCTCTCTCTCTCTCCAGGGAGGTGAAGTCTCAGCCCAGTGGCCCTTCGGTGATGGAGGTGGACCAGGACTCTGAGAGCTCCCCAGCCCAGGCCGTCCAGGAGGCCGACCCCGACCGCAGTGAGGGCCGTCTGGAGGAGGTAAGAGCGCTGAGAGGGAGGGTCCTGGCTCTTCCACACCCAGAAGCACGTGGGGGCTACGCGGGGAAGAGGGTGGTGCTGCTGGGGACGGGGTGGGAGTCAAGTCCCTGAATCAACCCTGAAGCTCCTTAACTGCAACCTCTGCTCATGGTATAAGTGGTACATCTGGGCTGTAAATGAAATACAACACCTACTCTAATAGGCTTGTGGGGGGGGGAGATAAAGCATCCATCCTATAAGATGGTGACTTTTCAACCCTGGTCGTTATCCAGGTCTGTAGAAGCTTGTTAACGAACATGTATTAGAATCAGGTGTGTTGGAGGTGGGACGCAGCATAGGTGTTCCCTGAGACCCACCGCTGTAAGATCTTCCCAGTTGGCAGAGGTCACAGGCTGGGGGTGGAAATGGTTTTTTTGGGGGATTGGCTGGTTGGTTACAGACATTATACTGTGTATAAAAAAGGGCTGAGCCTTCACTAACCTCTCTGTCTTCTTGACTGAGTTTGACACAGCTAACTTTGTCTCTAGATCTTTCTCTCACACCTAGACTAGCGTTATCTCCACCTTCTCTTGTCTGTTGATTGGTTGTTACCATAGTGACTGGACTGCAGGTGGGGGCGGTAAATGCTGCGTGAAATTAGACATGAACCCCAGACGAGTTGCATGCTCCTCACCCCTGTGTGTGTGTGTGTGTGTGTGTGTGTGTGTGTTTTTGTTTGCGTAAGTGTTGAAGTGAGCTGAATGTCTTACTTGTATGATTGCATCATGCCTTCTCGCCTACTGTTGCAAGCTAACTCACCACCTTATTTTAAGTTCTAGTGGATATCTATAGCCTCTTGTATGACTGCAGTCTTATCATGACATCATCGACAGCCAACATTAAAACCCTTGTAGCTGGCTTGGCATTTTTTAAATGAGCAGTGTTCCTGAACAGAATTTAAGCAGGAATTCTGATGCACACTACTTTCTTTCTTTTTTTCTTTTTTTCTATATACATGTTGAGATATTAATGCAGCTCGCATTTTCTAAGCCCTAATGAAATTGCCCAGCAGTGCGTGTGGTTTTGTGTGTGTGTGTGTGTGTGTGTGTGTTTGTCATTGACCTCAGGGTTTGCATGAGTAATAGCCCCTGACTGTGTGTGGGGAGAGATACATCAGGACTCTTTTTCTTCTTCCTCCCTATTTTCTCTCCCCTCTCCTCCCTTCCTTAAATATCTCTCTGTCTCGCTCTCTCTCTCTCGCTCTCTCTCTGTCTGTCCTGAATCTCTCCCCGTACCTGAGCTTCTCTCTCACTATACATGATCGTTATTCTCTATCTCTCTCTCTTTTTGTATGGAATGACTGCTGTTTAAATCCCCATTGATTGCTTTGTTATGAAGGTGCCCATTCCTCTTCCATTGCCCCTAATGGTACCTGCGTACTACTACCAACATCACCTCCACCACTCCTCCTCCTCCTCCTGCCCCGCTATGCCCAAGCGCCTCGGCGGTACCTGAACTAGGCCCAGAGTCTGCGCCCACCTCTTCACTGAATAAGCCCCAGCCAGAGAGCCTGAGAGCTGGCCTGAACCCTGAGCCTGCGAGGCCGGTGCTGACCCCCCCGCCCGTCCCCCTCAGCCCAGCCCGGCCCCCTTTATCACCCCACCCAGCACACATCCCCTCCAGCTCTGCATGAGCCCTCCTCTGGCCTGGAGCCAGCCTGGAATGCACAGATCCAGACCAGAGCCGGGGAGATGATGATGAAGAAGAGGAGGGGGCGGGTGGGGTTCGCCATGTTGCCATGGTAACTGCCTGGCCGGCGTCGGCAAAGAGAGATACAGGAGGCTGCTGTCTGCTGCTGTTCTGCTCCTGTCCAGCTTGCCAGCTGCCATTTTGTGGAGAAGGGAGAAGCTTAAGCTACCAGCCATAAAGAGAGAGTGAGAGGAAGCCATGAAGAACACACTCTCCCTCACTCATCTCCAAGCTGTCTGTCTGTGGGTGGACCTATCCAACGAGAGAGAGAGGATTCCTGTAGTCCTGCTCCCTGTGTCCAGTCCCTCCATGCTAGCCTGCCCTCTACTGGAGGAGAGCAGTACTGCTACCAGGCAGATGCTGCTGCTGCTGCTGCTGCTGCCTAGTGTGTCTTACTGAACTGAGATCTGTTTCCCAGCAGACCTGGAAAGATGCCCAACATTCTATGTTGAAGGACTTCCGTTTTAGAACACTGGATCTATATACTGGGGAAGTTCCAATCCCTGTTGAATGGTGATACTCTGGAATATTCCGGAACAGCAACTGCAGTGCACCGTTCCAGGCCTGATATTAACTGTGAGGTTTCTGTGGACTACCTAACGGGACCCATCTGTGCCATATCAGGGAGGATTTTCCACTGCCCCTGGACAGCTGTTGTCACCTAATTGGCTGGATCATCATGGCTAGTTGTCATTATCTAGCGTGATTGGCTGGTCAGAACCACATCCGAGACGAACCCCGGTGATTCATGGGCCCATGCTGCTGTCTGTGCTGGTCTCCTGTGGGTTCTGTGCTCGGGATCCATCTGGTGTTGTGTTTTCTTTTGTTGTGGAGTTTTTTTATTGTTGATTTTTTTTTTTATGGGTGAACTTGGACTGGATTTAGAACCCTCACCCTCAACAAAGACATTGTAAAGAGTCTGACAGAAGAATCAATATGGCCGCTCTCGCAGGATACATTCACCATCACTGGCTGTGTGTTCAGTCCTGCGGGAATGTTTTTTCTGATGGAGACTTTCAGAATCTGCCAAGAGAACTTGACTTCCCTGTCTGGACTAATGTTAGTCAGCTCCAGAGAAACATCCAGAGCCACTCTGCACCATGTTCCTCAGCGGATTACCGATCAAACTGACTTTTCTTTTGGACTGTTCAGAGACTTTCGGAAGTCTTAACGTTGTCATGGACACAAAGGAATTTAGATTTGAGTTTTTGGGACTTTACGAAAATGTGAAATTTGAAGATGCGTTTCGATTTGCCGAGACAACGCAACAAATGAAACTGTCCGTCAAAAGTCCTGTCCCCGCCCCCTTCAGGAAAAAAGTCTGCACACTCAAACCGAGTCCCGCCCTCACTCCTCTGCCTACTCTGATTGGACCCTTGTTGCCTAGATACAGTGCACACTGCCGTGCGGTTGGGCCATAGCCAAGCCAGTGAGGAATCAGGTGTCAATGGTACCAGGAAATGACCTGTCCTTTTTCTCTCTTATTGAGCTGTATTTATTCTTTGGAGTAAATGTAAAAAGAATGTCAGCTATTGAATTTTCTCAGAGCTTTAGGTCGTTACTTGGATACTGAAGGAATCTATTTTATGTTAATCTTGGTTACTTTAGATCTCTAAACAGTCAGGATGACTGCAGTTTCAATTTGATCTCATTGGTATTCAAATATCACCATGGCGATGCCAATTCTGCTAATTGCCTGTGTTGTTTAAAAGTCTAAAATCTGGAGAATTCTATACTGCAGTATGAACAGAATCCTGTCCGGGGTTTTATTGGTCTAACAGAGAGCAGCTCTCCACCAATCACCTTCCACCTCTGTTGAAACGACAGCGACTTGACAGCGTATGTCACTGCAGGCTAACCTCACGCTACAACCCCCCTGGAACTAAGTCACAAATATTGTATGAACACGCAATCCTTGCGAGATACACTTGCTAAGATTTATAAGTGCAGACACACACACACCTATGCAGTATCCACTTCCACACACACAGGAAAGGCACTTTGGTTGTACTTTTCCTAACGAGCCGCCCAAGGGTATCCAGTTTCCTCACTCCCCCCCCCCCCCCCCCCCCCCCCCCAGACTTCTGCTGGTCATTAACCTTCCAGTGATCATAAAAAAACATTGATCCCTCCTGCATCCAGGGAGTCCACTGTCTCCCTGCTGTCCTCTTCCCTCTGACTGCTTAATGCACACGCTGAACTCTCCCCTCAGTCCTAGTCTGCTAATGATTTACTGATTCCCCTGTCTTTGAACAGAGGTGGAGGGGGAGTGTCTGGAGTCTCTCTCTTAGTATTGACCAAACCCCTCTTCCCCCCCCCCCCCCCCCCTCCCCCCCCTGTCCTTTTTAAATGTGGCTCAGTAGGAGCCCAGTTCTGGATCTTTCTCTGTGTCTCTGTCCCACACCCCCACCTCTCTCTTCTCTGTTTGCCTGCTGTGTGTGTTTGTCTCACGGTCTCACATCTCCCCACACCCCCGGGGTATCTTTCTATGTCCTCTCTCTCTCTTTTTCCAGAGCTCTACTCCTAAGGCTTTCGCAGCCCGCAAGATCTCCCTGACCAGTGAGTATTTACATCCATATGTACAAATCAGTCTTCAGAACTGAGTATAAGTGTTACCGAGCTAGCGTAGCCCCTGTTAGCACAACGTCGGTCGGTTTATGCTGGAAAAATATGCAACGCGACCATTTGACAAGTTGGACTGTTGGTTTATTAGGACGGCGCCAGTTCATGTAACCAGTTAAGGCAGAGAGTGGTCAAACGAGCGAGTATACTGGTTAGCTAGCATAGCACGTTCCTCGTCCAATGACACGCCTCGTCTCTCCTCCCAGCAGGCAGCAAGACGTCTCCGGTTGGCGGTGAGGCCGGCGCAGGGGAGGCGGAGTCAGGAGGACTGGGCGGGAGGAAGAGGAGGTGGGGCTCCAGTACAGCCGTCACTGCCAAGAAACCCTCCATTAGCATCACCACCGACTCACTCAAGGTAGAGCGTGCTCTCTCTCACACACACTCACTGTAATCTAATCCCAAACACACACACACACTAGCTAACCTAATCCCACATACACACACTACACACACACAATCAAACTACAGAGACTACTACAAGTCTCTGAGCACAGAGCAGTCATTTTCTCCTTTCTTCCTTAAACCTTTCTTGCCCTTTTCACACTGTCCCACCTGCTCCTCCTCCAGTCCCTGATCCCAGACATCAAGGCCAGCCAGGAGGCAGTGGTGGAGCTGCACCCAGAGGAGCTGCACCTGTCTGGGGAGGAGGAGGAGGAGGAGGAAGAGAGGGGTGTGGAGGACGCACCCTCCAGGGAGAACAGGGAGGACCAGGGCTTGGATAAGGGCCTGCAGATCAGACGCACCGTCACCCAGGTACGAGTTCCACCTTCTGCTTCACTGACTGAAGGACAGCCCTGTGTAGCGTTTACAGTTAGCAGTTTTTTTCATGACTTCCTGAATGAGTCCAGTGGTTCATAGCGAAGCCCCCCCACCCCCCCTCCCCAGGTGGTCCCTAGTGAGAGCCAGAAGAACGGGCAGAGAGACCAGAGGGATGAGGAAGAGGAGGAGGAACGAGACCAGGAGAGAGGAAGGACACGTCAGGACAGGAGGAAGAGCGGCGGCGCTTCAGAGGAGGCGTTGAAAGCCGAGTCCTCCAATCAGGACGCAGACGCACAGAAAGGTGAAGCGCATCACTTCACTTCCTGTATGAAGATGGACGCTCACCCTGACATCAATGAGAGTAAAAAACATAATTCACAATCTCTTTCAACCGTACCCCCTTTTTCTCCCCCCCCCCCAATCCCTCCCCTAGTCACCCCCAGCGACACCCTGGTGCGCCGGTCCATCAGCCAGCAGAAGTCGGGCGTGTCCATCACCATCGACGACCCCGTCCGCTTGGCCAAGCAGCCCTCCCCTCCCCGCGGCAAAGTCTCCAAGATCGTCCACGTTTCCAACCTGGTGAGCACGGAAAACCTCCCTACCACGGAGAGAGTCCAGTACAGTACGGTCCCATCTGTGAGGTAACCCCCCCCCTCCCTCCTCTCCATTCTTCTCCAGGTGCGACCTTTCACCCTGGGTCAGCTGAAAGAGCTGTTGAACCGCAGCGGCTCCTTGGTGGAGGAGGGCTTCTGGATCGACAAGATCAAGTCCCACTGCTACGTCACTGTGAGTGGCAGCTTACTAACCCTGTGTGATGGTCACATGGTCACAATGACATCGAGAAGGAGACTTACACCTCTTTCTCCCCCTCCCTCCCTCCCTCAGTATGCCACCACAGAGGAGGCGGTGGCCACCAGAGCAGCCCTGCATGGGGTGAAGTGGCCCCAGAGCAACCCTAAAGTCCTCAGTGTGGACTTCTGTGAACAGGAAGAGGTAAGCCGACACACACACATGTATCACACACACACACACACACACACACAAACACATGTATCACACACACACGTATCACACACACACATGTTTAACACACACACAGATGTTTAACACACACACACAGATGTATCACGCACACACAGAACGTGCTAACCTTCTCGATCCTCTCCATCCCCCAGCTGGACTTCCACCGGGGTCTCCTGGTAGCGGAGCGGAGCGGGGAGGAGCAGGGGCCCCACCCCCCTGGAGGTCCTCACGGCCGGCCGGCCGCCCTGCCCCCCCTGATGCCTGAGCGCGGGGGCCTGGGAGGGGTGAGGGACCAGTGGGCGGAGCGGGAGAGGGAGATGGAGCGTCGGGAGAGGACGCGGGCCGAGAGGGAGTGGGACCGAGACAAGATCCGAGACTTCGGGAGACCGGGGGAGGAGGCCAGGCGCTCTCACTCCCGAGAGAGGAGGAGGAAGGAGAGGGGGAAGAGCAAGGAGAGGAAGACTGAGAAAAAGGGTGAGAGGAAGGATGCACTGTTCCCCCTGAGGTGGTGAACTGACGATTGAATCTTAGCCATCTTGTTGGGGGGGTTTCTCAGTAACTGATGGGTTTGTTTTGGATTGTAGCAGAGAAAGGAGACGAGCCTCCAGTCAAACTGCTGGACGACCTCTTCCAGAAGACCAAAGCAGCTCCGTGTATATACTGGCTTCCCCTCACAGAGGAGCAGGTTAGTGTCTCACACACACACACACACACACAGCATATTCACCACACACAAACACACACCCAGACAAAGTATCCTCATCACTCTCTCGCACGCACACACACACACACACCCAGACAGTATCCTCATCACTCTCTCGCACGCACACACACACACACACACACCCAGACGGAGTATCCTCATCACTCTCTCGCACACACACACACACCCAGACAGAGTATCCTCATCACTCTCTCGCACACACACACACACACCCAGACAGAGTATCCTCATCACTCTCTCTGTCTCGCACACACACACAGACAGAGCATCCTCATCACTCACACACACACGCACGCTTACAGAGCATCCTCATTATTCTCTCTCACACACACAGCATCCTCATCATGTGTAATGTGTGTGTGTGTGTGTGTCCAGGCGGCTCAGAGGGTTCTGGACCGCGCCGAACGGCAGAAAGAAAGAGAGAGGCGACGGAAAGAACTGCAGGAGGAGGAGGAGAAGAAACAGGAGGAGGAGCGGAAGGAGCGGGTCAAGAACAGGGAGAAGGAGGGAGGAGTCCCCGCCACCACCACCGCTGCTGCTGCTGCTGGAGGAGGAGGAGGAGGCAGGGGAGTGGAGGGAGACAAGGAGCGCGACCGGGAGAGAGACAGGGAGAGAGAAAAGGGGAGGGAGCGGGGCAGAGACAGAGAGGGGGGGGAGAAGAGGCGGGAGGGATACAGACCCCGCCCTACTTCCGGGGGCGTAGTTGGTTCCCGTAGCCGTAGCAACCCCAGAGACAGACGCCGCTGAGGTTCCGCCGGTCTGACGAGGGGAGGAAGGGACGGAGAGAGTTGGTAGAAGAAGAAGTAAGGATGGAGAGGGGAGGGAGGGAGGGAGGGAGGGAGAACACAGTGCTGCACACAATCAAACACAGGAAGGGGGGATTCATTTAGCCGTCCTCCACCTGTAAAGAGGTTCCCTGTCCTCCAGAGTAGCCCTGCCTCCTGTCTGTCCCTCCTTCACTGCTTCAGGCCCAGCCACGTCCTCCTGCTGTCTCTCCCCTCACCAGTGTACTGTGCACCCCTCCCCCTTTCGCCCTTGTACATCACACTGCATTGATTTCACATCTAGGTTGATATTTGAAGTGTTTTTTAGCAAAGTATACACACCAACTCCACCCCCCCCCCCCCCCCCCCCCCCCCCCCCTTTTGTACTCACTCTGTCTCTTTGTCTTTTTCTCTCTCTCTGTTACCTATCCAGAGTGCTATGCCTTACATGTATGGCCCTGTGCTCTCTTTCACCCCCCCCCCATTTATTTTGTTATACTCGAGTAAGTAGTGAAAAGAAAGTTTGGTTTAGCTGGCTAGCAAGCTAGCACCTAGCTTCTGTCGCTCCCTGTGGTGTGGAATGAGAAGCTCCCTGTTTAAACTCTGCAGCCCCACACTTCTGCCTCCCCTGTAATAAAGCAGCTCCCTGATAGTCATCCTCCTCTTCAGTCCCCCCCCGATCCTTCATGCTGTGTCCCTCGTGCTTTTTTCTTATTTTCTTCTACCTTCTGTCATCTTTGTAGGATCATATGAAGGAGTTTGTTATTGCTTTCTTTTTTTGCGTTTGAAGTTTTACGGATCATGTAAATTTCAGTCTTGATATGATATAGCGTTACCCCCCCCCCTTTTCACCTCTCCCCCTCATCATACCAAGGTTTCAGTGACATGTCGTTACACTGTTGACAGAATGCTTGAATTCGAAACTAGGAACATTATATTTTTTCCCTTTTGTGACTGTTATAGACATTATATGTGTGTTGTGTAAAGGGGTGGTGGGGGGGGATGATTTGAGCAAACCCTTTAGCATGTATAATGTTCTGTATTTGGTTGTTACCGGCTGGTGTAAAGGATGCGGAATCCTGAGAGGGTTCTAGAACGCTCGTCACACACCATCATTCTTCCTGCCCACTTTTCTTCAGAATGCTTTTCTGATTGGTTGATCCCAAATCGATTGTTGGGAAGGGAGTCAGGTTCTTACTACTGAGGAACTCTTGTAGTTAATTCTTCAGGTAGCAGTGATGACTACTTCCTCTGCCCTGTTTCTTTCCACTGTTCAGATAAGGGAGATTATCCTAAATAGATCTCACAAGTAATTCTTGCTGTTTTAATATTTTGAATTTTATGTGTTTGAAACTGATTTTCTAATTTTGCTCCAATTTGATTATTTTTTTTGTCGGTTAATTTTTTTCTTCTGTAAGTACTGAATGTACAAAGATTAAAACAATAAATTTAAAGTTAAACATTTAGTTTTCTGTGTTCTATTTGTGTTATTCATCATCTTAGCTCAAATATGCTCATCCTAATTTAACTGGTGTTTGTTCGCCACCTAGTGGTCATTATTTGAACCTGCATGAAAACAACGCCACACTTTAAACACGAGGAAAATATTTATTAATAATTACAACAGATACAGGAATGTTTTTTTTGTACTTGTACAGAAACACAAATCTCTTATGGTAAACAAAAATCCAAATGTTTAAGTGCAAAATGTTTGCTAATTACATTAAATACAAAATTAATCCCTTGTTCATTTCTAGTCAACAGTAGCCATGTAGGATGAGGGGAATCTAAGCAGTAGTTTAGCCTGTTATTCCCACTGTGAGACCAGGTACAGTATCGGTACAGTGATGATCTAAAGAACAGCAGGACTCTTATTGTGAAGCACCAGGTTCAAAGATAAAACCATAGGCGCTTGTGTCTTGTCAAAATCAGGACCCAGCCTGTATAGGTGAGAGCGTACGCTGCCTTCAGAGTAAAAGTCTCTGTTTCAGCTTGTTTTTGTGTCTGAGCTTGTCGAGGACAGACCCTCCTCCCTTCACCCCAGGTGTGCAAGAGGAGGGGTGATCTGTACCGTGTGAGTGTGCATAGTTCTCAGTGTGTGTTATGAGGGGTGGTGTTGGGGGGGGTGGTGTTGGGGGCGGTGCACACCCTGGCCATGTGGCAGGGATGACAGAGGAGGTGAGAGTCCAGGGGGAAACACTGGGACCCTGGCTGGTCTGACAACTGCTTCCGACACTCCTGGAGAATAGACACAAGAAAGTGTGGGGGGAGTTAAAGGGACAGAGCAGGGGGAGAGAGGAGAGGAGGGAAGAGAGGAAAAGAGGGGGAGAGAAGAGAGGAAAAGGGGAGAGAGAGGAGAGGAGGGAAGAGAGGAAAAGGGGGGAGAGAGGAGAAGAGGGGGGGAGAAGGGAGGAGAGGAGGGGGGGCAGATAGATAAATGAATACAGTGATTCAGTGCAGCACAGACTACAGCTCTCCACTCTGCCTGTTATAACCCATTAGGTTAGAGGTGAAAGTTCAAAGGTCAGGTGGCCGAGAAGTGGCGCGGTGAAGGTCAAGCTGGGATGGAAGCAGTTTTGACCAGGTACACCAGCACCTGAACACGCTGACCACAGGAGGAGAGAAGAGGGCTCGTACTAACCTCACAATGGTAGCACTCAAAGTGATAGTCCTTGTTCATAGACACCACCCTGAGGATCTCCTCGCTGCCCTGCGATACGAAACAAACACACAGACAGCGATGAGGCGCCAGAGGAACAACAAACAACAAAAAGATCATTCTTGTTGATTTAGGCAGGGATGATGTAGCATATATTCAAACATTCATCCAGCCATTCATCATTCCATCTCAAACCATGACCTCAGGTTAGATTAAACAAACACACGCAACACACACACACAACACACACAAACCTGCCATATGCACTCACCTCAGTAGGTAAGATGGGTTGTAAACAGGCAGCGCATTTAGGAGCGAAGGTTCTGTAACATCAGCAGAAAGAGAGGGAATGTAGGAACAGAAACCGGACTCTGCTTGGGCTTGTCAGCAGCATCAAGTTGTGTGTAGTGTGTGTGTAGTGTGTGTGTAGTGTGTGTGTAGTGTGTGTGTGTGTGTGTGATGAGTTGCATGGTGGCTGTAGAAGCTGTGTGATGCTGAGCACATGATGTTCTCTGCAGAACACAACAAAACACAGGCTAGGCCTTCTTCGAAGCCAATGTAAAGAATGTGGAATGTACACACACACACACACTCGCACACACACACAGAGATCAGAGACACCAGTTGAAACATCCCTGTGACTTTAACGGAGGGGGGGTGTGGGAGGGGGGTGGGTGAGTGTGGGAGGGGAGTGGGGGGGCTGGTTCAAACTGACTTGTTGTAGTCCGTGACACAGTAGATGTTGCTCTGGTGGTCCACAGTGAAGGGGACCCCATCCAGGGCCTTGGAACACACCACACAGCGGAAACAGCCGGGGTGGTACGAGTTCCCCATCGCCTGCAGAATCTGAGGGGCGCATGGGCAGACGGTCACCATAGAAACACACGCACTCTTACACATTTGAAAGGTTAACGTGTTATCACTGCACGCTAACCTGTTCCAGAATGAGGTGACCACACACGCTACATTTCTCCGCTGCGGCCTGGAAGCCCGAGAACTGGAAGAAAAGAAGAAGGAGAAGGAAGAGGAGATGATGGTGGTGGAGGAGGAGGAGGAACCGGCCGGCCGCAGAGAACCATCTGGAAGCGTATGTTGACGTCATGGTAACCCCAAGATTATTCTAGAAGGAGTGTATTTGACCTTGACCCTCCTCTCTTACCATGTAATCCTCTTTACAGTACACAGAGCCGTTGACGTTATAGAAGTCCTTGTTCCTCAGAGTCCGTCCTGAAAGACCATCGGACAAAACACCAAACACACACAGACAGGTGAGACGCGGCCCCACAAAGTGTGTGTGTAAACATGGGAGTGTGTGTGTGTACATGGCCACAGGTGATGATTATTCTTAACGTCACATGATTTGAAACAGGGCTTCATAGTGTTCAAATACAGCTGGTGTTGGGTCAGCGTCGGTGGGGGGACTAAGGTGTGTGTGAACTCACCGCAGGACACACAGGTGAAGCAGCGTGTGTGGTAGAGGCAGTCCAGGGCCTGGCAGGCGTTGTCAGCCCCGTACACACCCCTCCCGCACTTCACACAGGTCCCTACAACACACACACACACACACACACACAACAGACCTGTCAGTTAAGAGCGATCAGTCCTCTCCACGCCTTGACAAAGACGGCGTTGTAGAACGCACTCTGGAACCTGCCTCAGTGTCAACACTGAAAATCCCACATATTCACACAGTCGCGGCGCTAAGCTGGCTGGGCTGCTCGGAGACGGAGGAGCGTTAGAAGTGTGTCTGTCCTGAGGGCACGAATACCTGAGCAGAAAAACAGGCTGCCTCACACCGCCCCTGCACACGCCAGGGCAGGGTTACACACACGCAGCACACGCATGAGTCACGCCACACACAGACACACAGACACACGGCTTCTTTACTGTGGCCCCGAGTCACGGCAAAAACACACGCTGGCACGCAACCTGACACACACACACAGACACACGTTAACACGCATCCTGACACACGTTAATACACATGCTGACACACACACACACACACGTTAGCGGTCTTAGCTTTATCCTACCGTATGACTCATTTGAATGGTCAGAGCAGTGTTTATCGGAAACGTATAATTTGTCTGAACCAAGGGGCTTGGCTTTGCAGTTTATTGTAAAGAGAACTGAGGACTTTCAGTGTGTGTGTGTGTGTGTGTTGGTTTAATGACTTTGAACCCGCGTCTTTAAAGTTTGCATCTCAGCTATGTTAATTCTACACTGCTTTCATCCCTGTTCTTTTCCTATGCTCAATTGAACAGCCTTGGATAGGTTACTGGAAACCTTGTTTTCCCTTCCCTCCGCTGGCTCGCATGGTAATGCCCTGCAAGTCCCTGCAAGACCTGGAGGCATCCATCCATCCACTCTTTCATCCATCAATCTGTCTATCCGTCCATCCATCCATTCACCCATACAGTCCTTTCATTAGGACATGAAACACTGCCCACCGCCCAGCACAACAAGAACGCTGAAGAGAAGTTGATGATCTCACCAAAGAACTCCTGGCGGCTTTCAGAAGCCTCCCTCCCCGCCCCTCCTGGATCCTCCTGGCCTTTGATTGGTCGTCCGGCCGAGGCAGGGGCCAGAGTCGCCGCCTTGGCAAGGCCTTTGATTGGAGCATTCTGCTCCTTGAGCATCAGTCCCCCTAGAAGCCCCTCCCCTTCCAGCGCCGCATCCCTTAGCAACAGACGAGTCAGTTCCTCCTGGTAACGGGTGCCTGGCAGGTCTGAGTAGCGAGCTCGTTCCCCGGCCACGCCTCCAGTCTCCTCCCCTCTGACGCCGCTCCGCTGTTCGTCCCACCACTCCGGTCCAGCCCGGTAGCAAGCAGCCGCAGGGCTGCCCACAGCAGGCGGGTAGGAGTGCCGGCTATCCTGGACCCCTGGTCCACACATAGCCCCCGCATCCATGTAATGCATCCAGCCCTCGGCCGAGTGCGCCCCGCCGGCCCTTCCTGGCCCAGCGTAGCCGGACGCCCCCAGCTGCAGGGAGGAGAACTGCTGCGGCGGCGGCCCGGCGGAGGAGGTGCTGTGGCGGGTGTCGTAGCTCAGGCTGATGCCGCTGGTTCTGTTGCTGCTGCAGCGGCTCCCCATGGGGCTCCCGCCTCCTCCTCCGCTGGCCGTGCTGGAGGCAAAGCTGGACCTGGGGCTGACCAGCACCGACTCCTGCAGGCTGAAGGAGGAGCAGGGGCTCAGGGTCGGCCCCGGGGGATAGAAGAAGCCCCCTCCTCCTCCCCCCATATCGGAGGGCCGGTGCGGCGGGTGAGAGAGGGACGCTGGTCTGGGGTTCTCCCAGAGCTCACTGCCTGTGCTCAGCCGCTTGTAGAACAGCGCCTCCTGAAGAGAGAAGCGCTTGTGGCGCTCCGGCTCAGGGAGGTAGGCCGGTTCCGCCAGGGTTCCGGGGCGAGGGGCGGAGCCGTAGGCCGAAGAGGAGGGGTACGGCGGGGGAACGGAGAGGGGAGGAGGCTGGGAGAGGAGCTGGTGACGCCGGACCAGCTGTTGAAGCTCCAGGGAGTAACGCCGCTGGTTCAGGGAGGCCTTGGATCCAAACGCCCCAATGGACGGGTCGCACTCTCCCCCCAGGCCCGACTCCCGGCGCATCTGGATGTCCACCCCCTCACCCAGGTAGCAGGAGGCACGCTGCTGGGGGGAGCGGCGGCGGAGAGGGGCCAGGGTGGAGGGGTGGTGCGGGTCGCTGTCGGGGGGCAGCGGGGTGGAGGACGTGAGCGGAGAAGACACTCCCAGTCCTTTACCGCTTCGGACGCTCATCGGGCCGCTCATCTCCGCCGGGGTTTGGGAGGTGAGGGCAAACGGCCCGGGTCTTGAGGGCGAGGAGGAAGCAGTGTTGGGTGTGGGTGGAAGTCCACTGCTGCCACCGCCGCTGCTGCTGATGATGCTGAGGATTCCACTGTTGCCATTGCTGTTGTTGGCATTTGCCAATTCCTTTTTTTCCTTTTTCGAACTGGCAAATTTCACACTTCCTGAATCAGTCAGTTTCAACTTTTCCAATAACTTAGTTCCAAGTCGGTCCATGGTTCGCCTTGTGTTCGTCTGCTGTTAGTTGTTATGTTTCTTGAAATTAGACAGCTACAACTATGTCATAAGTTAACACAATAAATACACTATGAATAGAAATACACAAACATTTTCAAGTATAGGCCTACATCTACAATACAGTTTGTCTACAGTAGTTGAATTGAAATGATAGGGACCAGTCTCGAAACACAAAGACAGACAAATCCCCCTCCCACTAAACAGTCATTAAAAAAAATACAGAGGAATGTCTAAGAATATGTACACAATAAATACAAAAGAGACGTTAAATAAGACGTTTAAGACATTTTAGGATGGCTACATGACGTCCAAATCAGGTGATAACCCTGTTCTGAAGGGGGAACAGTTACTTAGTGTGATGGATGCAAGTGTATCCATTGACTAATTCGACTACCTCTGCCCTCCGGTCTGATTCAATACAGCCAACGTTGAAAATAAATACGGAAATAAATAGAAAACTTGAGTGTAGTTACACTATCGTTGAGGATTCCGTTTGCTTTATAAACTTGTGTTGGTCAACACACACCTGCATCTCTCTTCAGTTGAAAAATGGTCTATTGGACTCGAGACCAAACTGCGAGTTGTTTGCTCTATTTGCCCAACAAATAATTACACTCCTCAAGTTCCCCAGTAGAACCTCTCTGGTCTTGTAGTTGTTCTTTTTTCCCGTTATATTGAAAAGGCAGGATAGTCTATTGACTCCGTTATCCTTTAGACTGCTTCTTCAGTGCAATGTGGGCTCCTTGTTTCCCCGTCCTTCTCCAGTGTAGACAGGAAAATATGTTCTTTCTTTCAGTAGAAACGCTTCCAAAAAGGTTTTCTTTCCACGTTTCAAGCCCTAAAACCCTTTAGAGGCAAGAAACGAGAATAGATTAAGTGGGAAAAGCACAAAGAAAAAAACATGCAGCATTCGACGTTTGAAGAATGTGGATATTTTCCTTTCATTCCCCCCAGTTTTCAAAAGAAATGTTATCTTTGCTCCCAAAAAAACAAGCAGTGAAGTTCAGAGAGAGGCGGGAAGCATGGCTTCTACTGGCTTACTAAAGTGGTCTGAACTGACCCAACTGAGCTCACTGATCATCCAGAATAAACCCCCTTTCTGCGAGTGGATCACACATTATAGTAAGTTAGTTTCTTCCTTCCCTCCCCCTCTTTCTTCTCCTTTATCTGAGCTTCTAACTCGTTCTTCTCCAAGCCGGGACACCTTCCCCACCACCGAGCGGAGGGATACCACCCCGCAATATTATTCGTCATTCAGACTCAAACTTCTCAGTGGTTTTGGGATAAATGCAGCCCCATTTAATGCACGGTGCATTATAATAACACATTACGATTTACTAACCAGTCTACTATTTTAAGATTTGTAGGAAATAATTCCAGATCAATCTTATTTAGACAAATATAGTCCACTCTATAAAGAATGGTGGCAGTTTAATGTTCATTTTTTTTAATAGGTGATTGCATTTTTATTGTGATGTTTATAGAGCTTTCGGTATCCAAATTAAAAATGAGGTTACTCCCTGTGTATCTTATCTTGTGAGGGTTGGTTAACTACTGAGTTATTAGCTGGTATTATTACACAACCGTCTGACCTCTCAGGTGAGTGATTGTCCTGTCGTTAACAAAACCACACGTTTTCAGCATACCTAAAGTAGCCTACAGAATAACTTGCTGGAATACATACCTAATATTCCGTCTAGTTTTTCTAGCCACGTAAGAGATAAAGTATAGATTAATTTCAGGTTTCGCCAGACTTTTCAAATCGCTTACAGATGCAAACTCAATGCAACGGCACTATTTTGTTGTGCCTCCAGTCTCTGGAATGTGCGGAAGGGACATGGGTTAGTGACACGCCGGGGCATTTTTTCAGCGTGTGTGTGTTTCTCCAAGGACGATACAAAGTAAACAATTCGCTTATCCAGGACATTTTAGACAATTTTACTTGTATGAAGCTGGAATTATTGGTGTGGCATCACACCGAAATGGTTTGAGTCCAATTAAAACTACTTAACTAATGTACTTGTTGAATTATATTCTTGGTTATTTTGGCTGGAGCCCCCCCTCCCCTCCCCTCCTCTTCCCTTGTTCCTAGTCTTTCATTGCTCTTGCGGTCCGCTAAAAGGAGCTCAGCTCAGCCTCTCCCCCAGCCTCTCCCCAGGACCTCAGCCTCTCCCCAGACTCACACTCGCACAGTCATTTGTAGACGAGTGAAGACTTGTTCTTTGGTAGCAAATGAACGCTACAGTATCTGGTGCCAACTCAAAAACACAAGAAAAGCTCATATTATCATGTGATACACATGCCATACACATGATATGATATGGTTTTCTCTCCTTTTGACTCCTATCTGCTCACTTGTCTTAAGTTTAACGTGTTTTACTCTCGAAAGTGAATCGTATTCATCCAAATTTCTTCAGTTTTCAATATCAGGCCTGTTTCAGTGAGATCAAGGTGTGCACTACAATATGTATTGTAACTGTCCCAAAGGTACAATTAAACTAAATTGGGTTCGTGATTAAATATGTAATTTTATACAAGATTACTTCCTTAAAAGCCACAATGTAACAACTTTATGGCCGTAATAAACCATATAAGTTAATTCTGCCATCTGCCCGCGTATCTCCAGCGCCATCTAGCGGCCAACACAAGAACTTTTAACATGGCGGCGACCATCAGGACGTTGTGTTGCTCAGGTAGGAGGTTATCTGCTTTAAGTAGCCGAATATAACAGCTGTTTTTCTTTCTAGTACTTATATGGCTTTATGCTGCGTAAATACTCACTAGTTCTATATTCCTGACGAGATATCAGATTTCAGTATGTTCATACCAGCCAAAACACTAGCTAACTAGCTTCGGCGGCTAGTTCTCTAGCTGACATTATGTGGATTCAATGACAAAAACACACATGTATTTTATTTTATTTTATTTATACAGTTTTACAACACTCGACTCGGCACATTTCCACGACTTGTGGTGTCCAAGCAGGGCAAGCATGGAGAGTACAGTAAGTACAAACACTTCGGCCAAAGGATTAGTATTATTTAACTAGACTGGAGTCTGGAAACCTAAGAGATAATAATGTTTTTGTAGTTTTAAATTTTCTATTTAACTTGTCCCCCTCCTCAGGAATGGTTTAGCCCGTAGTGGATCAGAGTACGGTCCCCTTACAGATCTCCCGGACTGGTCCTTTGCTGGTGAATGTTTTTTTGTGTGCTTGGGATTGTTCAATATATATTTGTCTTGTTGTGTATTTGTCATGAATGTGAGTCTCTTGGTGTTCATCCAGATGGCCGGCCTGCACCTCCACTGAAGGGACAGATCAGGAGGAAACAAGAAAGAGAAGCACTGACAGTGAGTTTTTACTCGTCTTTTTTTGTGTTTAATTACGACTCCATTGTTTTCTTATCCTTTTATAACACACACTCTCTCTCTCCCCCCCCTCCCCTCTCTCTCCCCCCCCCCTCTCTCTCCCCCCCTCTCTCTGTCCCCCCTCTCTCTGTCCCCCCTCTCTCTGTCACGTCTTCCCCCCCCTCTCTCTCTTTCTCTCTCTCTCCCCCCCCCTCTCTGTCTCTCTCTCTCCCCCTCCTCCCCCCCTCTCTCTCTCCCCCCCTCTCTCTGTCTCTCTCGCTCTCCCTCTCTGTCTCTCTCCCCCCCCTCTCTCTCTCCCTGTCTCTCTCTCTCCCCCTCTCTCTCTGTCTCTCTCTCTCTCCCCCTCCTCCCCCCTCTCTCTCTCTCTCTCTCTCTCTCTCTGTTCTTCAGAGACGTATTGTGGCCCTAGAAACAGAGATTGATAAAGGGATGGATCAGTGGAAACAGAAGCAGGAATTGGCCAAACAGATTGAAATGCAGAACAAATCCCTTCTGCTAAAACGTAAAGGGAATTTATTATTAAAGAATAAAAAATAAAGTTATTGGTGCAGAAAAAGATAAACTTTTCTCGTTATTTTCTGCTTATTGTACTTTTACATAACAATACCACTAGAGGGCAGTGTTGGACCAGTTTCTGTGCCCAGTCTTTGCCACCATTTTGTCTCATGTTGCTTCAGGAATCAGGAAGGATTTAGGAAGGTTATTCTGTTCGGCCAGTGAGGCAAGACAAGGCTTTTCAAGACGGGAAAGTCATGATTCACTGGTTATTTAGTGTGTTTTGAAAATTCCTGCCTATTTTAAATGTAATGACCAGACACAACCAGACAGGAAGTTCAGTGGAAATGTAAAAAAAACGTAATTAGTATGTCAAAAGTCCAATTGTTGGTAGTGTTGTTAAATAATTCCGCATAATTTATACAACACATACACACATGGTTGACCTGTTGTGACAAGTGCAGTGTTAAGTGTTGTCTGAGATGCTACAGGTGTGGGTCTGTCTAGGTCACCGCTGTGCTGCTCTTAGCCCTTTACATCAGAGGGCCTTGCTTCACTAAAGAGAGCCTTAGGTTTACAAGCAGCTTTAATAGAACGATCCACATTTAAACAGAAAATATAACGGGTTATCTACCTTTTCTTGAGTTTTGGGAAGGTTCTTGATGGAGAGCACTGTAGAAAATAATCAACACAGTTTCATAAAAAGGAGTGAATATGACTTCAGCTTGTGCAGCTGTGTATTTTGTGGAGTCAGCTTTTAATTAATAGTTGTAACAGTAAATACGTCTGACTTACTTTTACCAGCAGCTTATTTACCAAGTGAGGTAAGGTTGTTCCTCTCTCTCTTTCTCCATCTCTCTTTCCCTTTATTTCTTTCATCCCTCTCTCTTGCCGATCTCAGCAAAGCCCCACTGTAATTACAGAAGGGCTGCTTGCCGCTGAGTTGCAAATTCTTTTCGATGGAGACTTTCCCTCCTCCCTCTCTCTTTTCATGGGACTCTAGGCCAGACTGGACCAAAGGCTTGAAGTCAAATGTTAGCTTTGTCAAACACCAAGCTTTGTTTTAACATGTGGTTATATGGGAGAACCAGACACTTTAAAACAAGAATTTACAAAGGAGATAATGCAAAACCATTGAACAATGGCTTTCAATATTACACACCTCATAGTGAACAACCTTGACCGATTTTATCTTCCCTGTAACTATGTTAATTGAGTTTTCAAGAACAATACAATTGTGTCATCAGGAGAAGAAAATAAAAAAACTACGTTGGAATGTTTTCAATCAATTTGAATGAACATAAGAGTGGATTTATGATCTAAAAGACTCAGAGAAGTTAATGTTTCCTTTGTGTTCAGCCGTTCCTTCATTCACACACAGCTACCTCACTGTAGGTCAGTACTCGTTCCTCTTCAGTCCCCTCCCTTAGTTCCTGAGCCCCTCCTTTTCTCATTGTGTTGTTTTGGTTTTGTGAAATGAGAACCAGATGGTGCTTATTGTACAGAAGTCATGGAAGGGGGAGACAGGGGGAGTGGGTGAGGTCAGTGTATCAGCTCACACACACACACACTCACACACTGATGTTCAAAGAAGAAAGGGATTTGAGGATAAAGGAGAATCTGGAAGGGTTCGTCTTTCTGATGTGGCTTAGTTTCAGCTGAGTTGTTCCTGTAGAGCTTGGCCCACCAGGCCAGTACTGAAGCAGGGTAGTTTCCTGCTGAATGTAACTGGGTCTGGGTTGAGGGGTTGGGCTGTGTTTGGGGTTAAGGGGGCAGGGCTGGAGGGGAGTAGAGGGTCTGATTCAGCAAGTCTTCTGGATTGCCACATCCTGGCCAGGGTTTTCCTGTGTGTTCAGGGGCATCAGGGACATTTGTGTTACCCTTAACTACTTTTGCTTTATAAACAAGATGTCTTCCGCCATATTCTTTCTACCATATGTCTGTCTGTTTGGAGAAATTTGGTGCGGTGTCTGGATGACTAAATGACTAAATGTCTTTCCCCCTGGTTTCTTCTCTGTGACAGGAAAGACAGAGAATAAAATAGATAAATATGGTATATGTGTGTACAATGTTAATTACAGTAATCTCGAACTACAGTAGAGTGTGCAGTAATGTAGGTTACCCACACACACAGACACACACACACACACACTGTGGTTCAATTGCAAGCAGCTGTCTTGGCCACTTCCTGTCAGGCATGCTGACTGGCTCTGGACTGGGCTGCCCATACAGACCCAGCCCAAACACAAACACAGCAGACCGAGAAAGAAACGGTGAGAAAGAAGAAAAGAGCGAAAAAATATAATAACACCAACATGGCTGCCATTTCTCTGTGTCTTTCGCTGTCTTTGACCAGCTTCACTCTCGTACAGATGTACACGTTTAGCTGAGGCGATCTAGTTCTGTTCATTGGGCTTCATCCATCCATCTTCTTTTTCTGTCTTCATTCTTGGAATTGAGACAGGGAGTGATTAATAGGGAGACATCATCATGCTGCTCTGTTATAAAGGATGCACTTCTGAGACCGATCGCAATACCAGGTGACACAGGCATGGGGAGAGAGGGGGAGAGTGGGCCAGGAAAGGAGATGAACAGATGTGGGGAGGGAGAGAGAGAGAAAGTCAGTGGAAACACTCAAAAGGAAATGTACACTGTCCCATACAAGTGAAGAAAATAGTTCTTGGAAATGGAAGGGCTGGCTATCACTATACTTGCAAAACAAATGACAAAACATAGGGAAAGGTTAGCGTTATATATATTTTTGGCTATATAACGTATGGCCACTAACAAGAGATGTTAAAGGTTTTCGGCTCATGCTTGGCTGAGTTTTTACTTGTGGCTTGGCTAGAGGAGGGCGTGCAAGTAGATAAAGGATGTTGAGCGAGGAGAGAGGGAGGGAGAGAGGAAACAGACCAGAGATACTTGTGGTAAAGGGAGGAGTGGTTTGAGTTAGAGACCTTGTAAAAAAGAACAATTTTGCAGTTGGTAAGGAAATAAGGGTAAGGGAGAGAAGGACGAAGGGTTGTGGTAAGGAAAAAACACCCAAAACATTCAAATATTTAGAATCATTCTAACTTTACTGGACACTTATCTGTTTTGTTTTTCTACCTTTCTCATCCCATCTACCTCTCTCTCTCTCTTTCTCTCTTTCTCTCTCTCCCTCTCTCTCTCTCTCTCTCTCTCTCTCACACACACACACACACACACACACACTCCTGGTCTTGATGGCAGCTCAGATGTTTCCAGGGTTCCAGATGGAGTTAACAGAACCCAGTTGGAACCATACTCTCTGAAGAACGTGATCATTCCGTAATTCTTTCCACATCTTTCCTGGACACATGACAGCAGCCATGATCCTAAACACTTCATCTCTCCTCCCCTCTGGCTCTCTACACATGTTTTTTCATGCTTTTTCTCTTTGACTCAGAGCTCTTGGTCAGTGAACAATTAATTAATTGTTGAGATTACCGTAATCATATAGAATGGACACTCCCAAGTGCTTTTGGGATGTCTTTACATTCCATGTCTTGAGTGATTGAGATGGTTCCTGTGTGTCCTTAATGAAAACACTGATCAGTAACCATAAACCTTAAGTATATGACACATTTTAGAAAATATGTTTATTCCATTTTATTTAATGAAATACAAAAAGTGGAAAAACAGGCAAAACAATCAATTCCCTTTTATTGATATTATGATTATTATAAATATAATTACCATTATCATTGTTATCACTAAACCAATTCCACAATATTTCTTACTTGCATTAAGACAAGAAAACATTGAGCACCATCAAAATCAGTCATAAATAGTATTGGTTTGTTTTGTTTGATATGCCAAACAATAGGGGGAATAAAAACTGCTGTTTATCAAAAAGTACCCCACTCTCTGTGCAGACCAATTTCACCACACACTGACTGAACGCCAGTGGCGGCCATTTTGTTAGTTGCCAAGCGATGCCTCTGCCCAGCAGGGCTCAGTATGACAATGCGTAATAATATAATTCACAACTACACTTAGGACAACAATAATAACAACAACCATAGTCATAATAAAAACAACAACAACATTGATGATGACAACGATAATGAAACATTACAAAAACAAAAACCAGATAAGACAACTGTGTTTGGTTGAAAAAAAAATTGTACCAGGAAATCAAACATTTTGGACAAGCAGCTCTGCTCTTAACATTTAATAAACTGTTTAGGTCTGACAGCTGGAGGGTAATTTCATCCTTCCAACCACTCCTCCGACTGCTCGGACCTACGAGGAGACGAGACCTCCTACCAAGGGCCTGAGAGATTAAAAACACGAGGTGAGCTGGGCGCATAGAAACTCACTAAGAATAACAGCCCTTTTTTAAAGGATATCAGACTATATATCACCGGTGGCCATTTTGTTGGTGACCTGTGCCCGTTTTGCTGTAACTCTGGACAACAGGGTGCATGACTGTCTACGCAGCCCCATCACACCCCTGACCGTAAGCTGAGGGAGCTGTACGGACGTACCACACTCCTGTTACGGGTTACAGGCTCCAAGGAGACAAAGGTGTCTCAGGGCAGAGAACAAGAGGGGCGGGGTGCAGAAGAGAGATATGAGTTGGAGGAGGAACCAAAGGGAATGTAAAAGTTCTAATCAGACAGCAGTTCAGCTGGAGTCGTCAAGTACAGGGGGTGAGTTAGCTGAGGAAGCTGGAGGGAGGGGAAGGGGGAAGAAGCCTTTTTGGTGGATTTATTGTTTAAGTGTGTGTGTGTGTGTGTGTGTGTTTGCGGAGAGGGGATCTGTTCCACCAGTCAGAACACAGAGCAGTACATGTAAAAAGCTAACATACTAAATACACATGAGTCTTTCCTGATTCAGTCTCTTGTCATCCTGTTCTCTCTCTCTTTCTCTCTCTGTCTCTCTCTCTCTCTCTCGGTGGCATCTACACCCAACATTCTTCATTTCTCCCATCTTCCCTCCCTCCCTCCCTCCATTCTTTTCGCTCTTCGTTAAGTGCTCTCTATCTCCCTCTGTGTCCATCTGGGTGCATCATCTGGACGTCTACACCTTGTCCAGTAGGGATCTCTGGCAGTACAGGAGACGTCTCGGTGTACCGTACTTCCTGAAGAACAACAAGGCCCCCAGGGTGAGGACCACGAACACCAATAGGAGCAGAGGGATCACCACAGCCGCTGCGGTGGCCCCGCCCTCTCCTTCCTCCACTTCGATGATGATCACTTCCCCGTCTCTGCCCTTAGGCTCCTCCCCCTCGCAGCCCATCCATTCGCTGAGGACAGACTTGGGGTAGCCTGACTCCACCTTCACGTATTGGTTGTTGAACTTCCAGTATTTGTTGGCTTTGTAGAAGTAGGTGTAGGCTGAGGTGGAGGGATTAGAAGGTGGAGGGAAGGACAGAGCAAATATGTTAGGACAGGGCATTTGCTAGAGCTATGGTATGTGTTGGGATGTGTTAAGGTCACTCTTTCTCCTTCACACACACACACACACTTACATCCATCTTCGCTCATGATGGCAGCCTTGATGTTATCTGGAGCACCCTTCCACATGCTGATAGGTTTGGGGTATTCGGCGTCTACGGTGCGAGTTTTCTCGTCGAAGCGGTAGTACCTGGAGAACCAAACCAATACATCTACATCTGTATCTATGTATCAGGTACGTCAGTATAAAGTACTTCTGTGTAAGACTGTAAATGTCACATACACACACACACAAACACACACACAGCCGTACTTTGTTCCCCTGAAGAAGTAGGTTTGTCCCGTGGGTGTGTAGAAGAGTGCAGCGTCCAGCTTGTCTTTAGGCAGTCCAGTACCCAGGTCCTTCAGATTCTTAGGAGAGTCCTTCTCCATGGCCGACTCACTGAACACCCAGTACTTATCACCTGGAGAGAGGGAGACGAAGAAAATGGCAAGGCAGATAAAGAGAGAGAGACATGGAGATTAAGTTGTATAACAGACTCCAATCCGGTTGTTTTTGCCACATCACCTTATTGTATCGGTCAGAATGTCATTCGTGACGTACCCTTGAAGAAGACAAATTTCCCATCGTCTCTCTCGTAGGCAGCGTTGATGTTGGAGGGCAGGCCCTTCCAGAAGTGTCCGATGGGCATGGGGTAACCCTGCAGCACTTTGTTATTCCGCACACGCCACAGCCACTTATCCTGAGGAAACACACACACACACACGGTGTCAGGAGGGAATACACTCTGCAAGTGTGCTTGTGACCTTGTGACCTCGTGACCATGTGACCTTGTGTTCATGTTGTGTGCGCACCACTGACTAATGTCTTTACCTTGAAAACAAACATCTCTCCCCTGAGGATTGCGATGGTGTCGAAGTGGCCCTCACAGATGCTGGGGCCTTGGGTGGGGGTGTCAGGCTTGGAGGGCTTGGTGGGCCGGGGGGGAGGTGGGGGGGCCCCAGACTTTGTCCCTGAGGGGGGGGGGGGGGACGACAGAAAGACAGCACATTGTTGTCATGGAAACCGTCAACCACGTAAACACGTTTCGGATGCGTCGGTGCTCTCACAGTATCTGCAGCTTTAGGAAAAGACAAACAACATCTGGCTTGGTGAAACGTAATGAGAGACGTAACGCACAAGGAAACATTCTCCTGTTCCTGTACTTCTATTGTTGGAGGTTGATGTTGTCACCACATTCCAGGGACGTAGCCACAACATCGCAGCGAGGTTGCTGGGCCAGTCAGCATCACGGCCAGACTGAGCGTCTGAGGACGCCGATTGTGTGCTTACGAGGACGACTGCTACAGTATTGAGAGAGAGAGGCGCAGAGGGGGAGAGGCAGACAGCTGGGAGACCCACCATAGATGGCCTGGATCCCTCTGCGATCATCATCCGGAAGCTGGAAGTTCTCCGTGTCCATCCACTGGTAGAAAGGTGCCATGATGGCGGAGGGGTTGTTAGAATGTTCTAGGCCGAGGGCGTGGCCCAGCTCATGGACAGCCACCAGGAACACGTCGTTACCTAGAGAGAGAAGGGGGGAGGAGAGGAGGGAGTTAGAAAGCGAGAGGAAGGTTTCAAAGGGAGTACAAGGTAACTCAGGCCTAGACACACCCTCTTGGTAGATATAATAATTCAGACAGACAGAATTACAGCTTGCGAACATCCCAGGAAATACATCTGAAAAAGTTATCTTTACTCCATTTCATCTACTCCACTTCTACTTTTTCGTTTCTTCTCTCTTCCTCTCATCCCTGCTCCCCCCTCCTTTGTCTTACCCCCCTGGTCGTCAGCACTGGTGGTCCAGGGCTCTGCCAGGTCGAAGTGCGTGTCGCCCCCTATGCCCTGGCCCGGGAAATACGCGTGCGCCAGGAAGCCTCCCTCTCCGTCAAAGGGGGTGCTGTCGCCGTGGAAACCCTCGGCGAAGGACAGCATGATGTCGGCGAACTTGTCGACCTTGTCCCTGATGTGGCTGTAGGGGATCTCCCTGAAGGTCAGAGGGATGACGCTCTCCCACGCCTTGAAGGCCTTGCGGATGGCTTTGAAGGTGGCGTGCTCGCCCACCTTGGGGGTGTAGTTCTGTATGCTGTGGGTGGTGGTGGAGAGGGGGGGGGGGGGGGAGGGGGTGGTGGAGATGGAGGCGAATTTACAAAATGGTTCTGGATCATGGCTCATAGTTAGATTAGGTAAAGAAGTAACTTTAGGTTAGGTTTGTTTAACTATGGTTAGATGTACTTGCTTTAAGTCACTCTGGATAAAAGCGTCTGCTGAATGACTAAATGTAAATCTAAGCTAGTGACACTGAAGATGTGGAAAACCACCTTGAGTGCTTCACTGGGAATTAAATAACAAACTGCTGGTCACAATAAAACTAATTGTTTATGTATGACCAGTATGATGTGAAACTAAACAGTCTAGGCTTGGCAGTGTGGTCTGACCTGAAGGTGACCTCACTCTTCTCCCACTTCAGTCCCTGGACGACGTAACGCTTCCTCCTCAGGTTGCTTTTCAGCTCTGGTCCAAACTTATCTGGAACGCCACAGCGAGGCCGGCTCATCGCCCTGGCAACAGCACACAAAAAAGGGGGGGGGGGGGGGGGGGGGGGGGGTGACAGACAGGTTACTTCAAGTCAAGGAAAATTACAGTTCAAGTGTTGTTTATAGCTGCTAGTCTAGTTAAAGAGTGTCTGGTTGTTGCAGGGACTCTGAGACTCACTGTAGGGTGTTTGTGTCTATGGAGCCAGTGACAGTGAGGCCATAGAAGCGCTGCATAGCAGAGATGGCTGTGATGATAGACTTGGGGGAGCGGATAGCCTGGGCCCGAACATCGCCTGGGGGCAGGTAGCCATACTGCTGCAGCCACGCCTGGAGGAGGGTGGAGGCAGGTGACAGGGGTTTAGACAGACACTCAAGAGGGCCAAACACGTTCTCATGCACAGACACACTCAGACACACATCGGATCTGTGTTAGTCTCCCTGTTACTTGTTTCTATGTGGACTTCCCCACATGAATCAAACATGCAGGTGGAGTCAGGTGGCTCAGCGGTTTAAGGCGTTGGGCTCATGATAGGGAGGTTGTGAGTTTGATTCCTGGCTGTGGCTGCATGACGTTGTGTTGTTTGGCAAGGCACTTCACCCTACTTGCCTCAGAGGGGAATGTCCCTGTACTTGCTGTAAGTCGCTTTGGATAAAAGTGTCTGATAAATGATTAAATGTAAATGTAATACATCAAATGACAGCTGGCCAACCTCTAGGCTCAGCTAGTCAATGGTTAACCAAACGCTCTGATAGAGAGAAGGAATGTAGATAAAAGCAGGACATGTGTTTACCTGCTATGGGTGGGTTTCTATTGGCCTACTCACTGCTCTTGTTTGACTGTGTTTGTGTGTGTGTGTAAGGATAAGACAGGGAGGGGGAAATTCGGAGAGTGTGTGTGTGTCTGCGTGGGTGGACATGAGGGTGAGATTCGGGGGGGTTGGAGGGGGGGGGGGGGAGGGGGGGGTATTGGCGGCATTCAGTCTATAGTGTTTGCTTAAATTGATGCTCAGTTGACTTTGAACCAAAACGGTGTTTTCCCCCGGAACACAAACAGCCTCCCTAACAACAGCCAACACACACAGAACACAGGAAGAGAAAGAGACAGAAAGAAACAGACACAAGAGGAAGAGAGATAATGAATCAGTCATTAATCTTGAACTATTATTAAAATCGTTTTCTTACTGGGAGGGGGTTTCGACGACATACTTGTTGTTTTGCAAGCGTCTGTGCTTAACTTGGACGCGTGAAAGAAAACTGTGAAAACTTTATTGTGGCGTCGTAAGTAGAGATGAAAACGGGCCAAAGAACTGGATCTACATTTACATTCAGTCATTTAGCAGAAACAGATCGACTTTAGGATGATGTCATTTGAGTTGTGTGTTTTCCGTATGAGGAGGACCGAACTGTGAGGAAACAGTATCTTACGAAACATATGAATATGCTCTTGAGCAATATTTCAGTAGTAACATGCCCCCTCCATCTCCAGTCCAGATTATAATATAACTGTTGTAGACCTGAGTTATCGCCACTCTAAGCTTGTTCGACAATTTGTTAATTTAGTTGGTTCCAATGGATCATAATGTCTTCATCCCTAAACCTATGTCAGTGTGTGTGTGTTTGTGTGTGTGTGCACCCCCAAAGCCAGCCAGCCAGGGTGTCTCCATGTTTACCACAAATGAAGTCAGTGTAATTACACAGCATTCCATTATGATCTTCCCATCCCAAACCTCTGCTAGTTCTCCATTGTTACGTCTTTCTTTACCCCCTCGATCTCTCCTGTCTAGAACAGAGGTACCCCCCCCCCCCCTCGCTTCCAGGGAAATCCTCCAGCTGCGTGTGAGGATCAATTAGTTTTTTTAGAAGATCATTTACAGTGCTCGAGGCATATTTGTATTAAAAGCGGGAGTGAAAGAGTGAATGTGAGTGAGTGTGAGAGTGAATTGCACTCTAGCTCCTTGGTAAACGTACTGCCAATACAGAAGGATACAAGAGAGAAGGGAGAGGAATAGCACAAGGCTCTGTTTTAAGAGTTCTCTCTCTCTCTTCCTGCTCTTCCGCTCTCTCTCTCTGCCCCCCCCCCCCCTCTCCTTAACACATGGGTTAAGGTTGACCCTCCGATTAAACCTCATATGTCTTTGTCTGTTTACTTCTCCTCATATCTCACTTAACCCTTTTGTCAGCCCCTCCCTCCCTCTCTCACTTCTTCACTTCCCACTCTCCTCCCCTCCACTCCTTCCATCCCTCTCTCCGGACTTTGACTGCTCCTAGTGTGTGCAGTGGCTCCACTGTGGTGACTTGTCTAGCTCTGTAAAAACACTCTCCGCTCCGGCAGACGAAAAGTCCCGTCCCTCCCCCCCATCCCCCGTCCCCCCCGTCCCCCGTCCCCCCATCCCCCAGCCTATTTCGTCCCCCCACAACCATCAAGACCTCTCCTCTCTCCACCCAGGGGCCTCCCATCATCCCGGCAACCATGCCAGCAATCCCAGCATGCCCCTCACCTCTGGAACTCCCACAACTCCCAGTCAAAGGTTCTATTTAGTTCTAGTTCTACAGTACATGGCGTATACTGTCGTCAGGGCCTTCAGGTAACCTAGCTGCAAATCCATGTGTGGTCACAGGACTAAGTCCATGTGGAGGCAGGTTTTTTTTGTAAACAGAAGCACAGGTCTGGACAGTGTGGCTAGGATGACGTTCCGTCTGATAAAATAAAGCATTCAAACCCAGGCAGACGCTGCTACTGTTTCAGCCTTTACGTACCAGATTTAGAAGAACAAACATCTACAATCCAATGGTTCTGATTTTTTTTTTTTTCTCCTGGAACCAATCACTTTTTATTTATTGAGTGAGGAAGTAGATGACAAGTGAAAGAGACAGACAGATATGACTAAATCACGCAGCCTTCCGATCACAAGACACTGTGTTGGCACTGCAATGAATCGTCATGCGACGCTGAAGACCTTCCCTCCATCTTCAGAAGGGGTTGTTTCCTATGCATTGCTATACATTCTGATAGCGTCTGACCTTGCCAAACAAGCAACAGCCCTGGCACTGCTTTTTAACAGAATATTCACATTGACACTGTGCTTGGTTAGTGTCAGGCCTTCATGTCAGGCTCCACAGCTCAGCCATGCGAGCATTGAGAGGTGCATGTGTCCAGCCAGCCTTCACAGACAACCACACTGCTCCTCCACAGAGCAGGGAATCCTGCACCTCAGCCAAGTGTTCCAGACACTGCAGATATTTAGCGTTCAAAGAACCTTCAAGTTATAAAAAAAAATTGGGGGGGGGGGACGGGGGTAAAATATATTTTTTGTCTTTGAAACGTCTTTTATAGTTGATCTGGTCTGCTTCAGACTGACAGTTCAGTTCTTTTCTGGAGTTTTTCTCCTTTTTTTAAGAGCTAGATGATGTAAAGTGATAAGGTGAGGATAAAAAAAGATGAAAGGAACGGAACCACACAGAAACGCAGCGACAGAAAGACGTGTGAAAAGTGAGAAAGCGCAGGGTGAACGAGGTTAAAAGGAGAGTCGTAGAACGCCGGGAGAGGAGCCGAAGTTGAATTTTAAATTAAGGGAGACAGACTGACTCAGTCGTTCCCCTCGGTCCGTGCCAACGGAAAAAACAGAGAATTCTGGTCGTGAGCGCTCGACTGCGTTTGAGGTTCTCAGTGCCTGCCTTGCATGGCAGTGCCTCTGACCTAGTTCCTCTCAGAGCAGTTCCACGCCCGGACGGGAGAACCCTACCTTCAAACACAACCATCACATCTCTTTATAGACAACAGCTTCACGTGCAAGGTTCCCACTGAGAAAAACATACAGGCCCTGGTCGAAAGCACCAGAAATACTGGACTCACTAAGATCAGAAGATGCTAGGGTCGGCCTTCTCAACGCTGCTAGTCTAATGCAGTCGCTCTGCATGGCACCGTTGAAAGACTCAATCGGATGCTTGTCAATCAAAGGCTGAAGGGCCAGAGGGCCAGCTGTGTGCGATCAGATCAAAACAGCCAATTCTCCTTAGAAGTCCATCAGTTTCCCATTAAGCAGATAGACGGACGATCATTCATCTGGACATTTCCACAGCACGAGCACCAGACCTTCACCCAGGGTTCTCCACATGCTTCAAGGCCACAACAACCACCAGAGTGCCCCAGGTATGGTGAGCCTGACCCATATGGGCTTCTCCCCCCTGGATCTCTTCCTAATCACCCATCACATAGCTCCAGATGGCCGGTGTTTTCCTGCCTCTGAAGGGTCACAGGTAACTTTGGTATAGATCATAACAATATGCCATGGAGTGTTTGTGCCACAGTAGAAAAACTCCATTCAACAGGAATGTATCTTAATCATTTTCTGGCACGCACGCTTTTAAACATTTAACAACATGGCTGCTAATACTGGTGCTGTATGAAGAAACATGCTCAAATCCATCAAGCATCTCCTTCCAGTTAATTATCCGGTTGCACGGTACAGTTTGACTCTATCCCTCCCCTGCCCGCTCCCCTCCATTTCACTGTGTTATAGAAGCTCATTAGGTCTTAGTGGAAGGACAGATTGACTGACAGTGTCTGGACTGACTCAAACACCGGCAGTTTGTGGTCATTGACTCAGAAGGATCTGACTGGCTCTCTGCTTCCTGTCTCCATACTGTACTGTACACTTTGACTGGGATGAGAAGTCAAATAACCTTGACTAAAAGACAAAAAGGAGAAATACATGACAAATACCTTTTGGGGAAATATGAAAATGACCTAACAAGGGGCTGATGACTGGAAATACATCGGTACTAACAATTTACTGTAACCAACAAGGATCAACCCCCCCCCCCCCTCCCCCCCCCGCCTTTCTCTCTCTGCAGTCAGACAGTCTCGGATCTGTAGACCTGGTCTCTGGTCTATATCACTGGTCTCTGGTCTGTAGACCAATGCATTCTCCATGTCAACACGTGAGGCTTCAAGATGGAGCCATGTCCAGTATGCTGAAACACAAAACAACTCTCGCCTCTCTGCCTCTCTCTGTCTCTCTCTGTCTCTCTCTCTCTCTCTCGCTCTCTGTCTCTCTCTGTCTCTCTCTGTCTCTCTCTCGCTCTCTGTCTCTCAGTCTCTCTCTCACTCTATCTCTGTCTCTCTCTCTGTCTCTCTCTCTCGCTCTCTGTCTCAGTCTCTCTCTCACTCTGTCTCTCGCTCTCTGTCTCTCAGTCTCTCTCTCTCTCTCTCTCTCTCTCCCAGTCTCTCTCTCACTCTGTCTCTGTCTCTCTCTCTGTCTCTCTACACAGGACAGATGATATTCATTACACTCCCCTACCTCCCTTCCGCTGCCCTCCATATCCTCACCTCCCCCAGTTAGTCTGAACAAAGCAGCTGAGTTCAGTTTTCAAACATGTGTAATGTCCCCTATCCACCCTATTCCAGACCACAATATCAGAGTCAGGATATTTTTTGGACTGTAGTTCTGTGTCTTTTCTCCTTGGCGTTTGATGGGACACTGGTTTGGCCCACTGATGTGGTTTTGACTGTCAACAGTAGGAACAAAGTATCACACGCAAAAAAAAAAAGAGAAATATAAAACAATGCATGTTACTTGGTGACTGACATTATGGACCGGATAAAAAAAAATATCTATTCTTTCAAGTGCCTTTTGTACAGTTAGTTAACAGATTTGTAGAATATGCTTATGTTATATTATAAAAAAGGATGGATGTACAACGGTAACATATTATCTTGGTTTTTTGCTCCCAATAACTTTTCTATAACAATAATGTAAAAAGCTTTTAGAGGGGACCCCAACCTTATATCATCTTATCCAATATTTATTTCTTACCTCAGCTCTGATTTCTTTTTCCGATGAGACAGACCCCAAAAACAGACAGCATGCCAGCGATAATAGGGGTAACATTCCTCTATCTTCAAATTAACCAAAACACTACAAAACAAAAAAAAATAATGTGGCTTCCAGTCGTTCTGAAAATGCAGTTAATCCTTTAGGATATCATAAAAAAGCAAAATAGTTTGCTTGAAGCTTTGTTATTTGTCCTCAATGCCTCTTCTTGTTGTTGTTGCAGTTTCTTTTAAGTGCAGCAAATCCTTCAGTTGCACACATACACTCTGCAACGTTCATATGTTCATAAATTCACAATCCGTTCAATCCCAGCTCGTCATATTTATTCTTTGTCACATCCAGAGTTTCCCTGTCTTCACTTTTTGGACATCAGTAGTCTGCCTTGTGGACGTGGTCAGCCTTGGAGAGTAGGCGAGGCCAAAAAATTAAAGTTTTTGAAAAAGTTCCACCCTCCCTCCACCAGATGTGACTCCTGTATTTCAGAGCAGATGTGTCTAGCTAAGCAGTACGTTCATTCAAGAAAGTCCTTGAGAAATATTCTAGACAATACGGATAGAGTTTGAAAAATGTTTTTCGACTAATGCAGTTTTAGATTTACTTGAGGAAACATTGTGTCCTTGGGACTCAATGAGAGATTGAGTCACATTACTGTAGTTACTTCATTAATAACTAACAACAAATTACTGTAGTTATTTCTTTGACTCTCTCCTGCCACCTGGTGGTTAATCCTCAAACGGCACCTTCAATGATAATGTGAAGCAACGTTTCGTCAAGCTTAGAGAGAAATCATCCAAGATGTTGAATGAAGAGGATCAAACTTTTTTTTCTTCTCTCCAGGATGCAGCAGATATATGTAATATAAGTTAAAGAGTTAGAAAAGTGACCATATCTCTTTCACTGGGTTTCCTTTAAACCCTTTTCCTGTCATTCAACAATACGGAAGTCACACTGAAGTCTGATGTCAACATCAACACAAGCGGGTAGGCTTTCAATATCTTTATTTCTGTTCAAATTGTGATTATCTACTGTTTTAAACCTATAAATACGATTAAATTAATTTCGGATGTCACGGTCGGGAAAACGTGACGGATGAAAAGCCTAGAGGAGCTTCCATATGGACAGTTTGCGGGGGCGATGGTCGGTAGAAAGGCCTAGTTTAATAAACTAGAAGTAAAGAAAAGATTAAAGCAGCTATCTGAAGTGCTTTTGTCTAGATCGCTTTTTTTGTGTGTTGGATTATTTAGTTGGTGATATAGCCAAGTGAACGGTTAAAGCAGAAGCTTTGAGAACCGTATCCGACCTTTAACAATCACAATGTGTTATTTCCCCTATTATAAATCCAACCACAATAATACACTTTGATTCACGGATTGTTGTTGACTGACCTCATAATCTTACTGTATAATAATAATATGCTTGAACAGTCGCATTTAAACGTAATTGCTGTATGTTGCAGACTGTATTGGCCCTTGTTTTAGTAAGTATTTTTGTGTTTCTTCTTCCAGGTTCATAACACTTCATGATCAGTCCCACAATGGTTCTTCAGTGAGATCCCAGGGATGTAGATCAAGGAGACCCCAACGCTGTTTCATTTATTTTACATTTTATTTGATCTTTCATATTTTTTAAAGGACACCCATCATCACAATGACTATTTCATACAGTATTTGTGTGTTCTGCCTTCTGTTTATGACAGGTTAGTAAATGTCCAACGAGCATGCCAACCCTTAGCATGGAAAATGTCTTGAATTTGAGAAAGCCACAACTTCTGTGATATCTCATTGACCTGCCAGCATTTCGCAGACACAACTAGCTATGCGGAAGCAGATAGGCATCATTCACGTGTCCACAAGTCAGATTCTGTTTTGTGCTGATTGAGGTTGCTGATGACGAACTCCCGTTCCATTTGCAGCTTGTAACTTGTTTGTCTTCTTCTTCCCATGGACTTGTAGCCTACAGCAGTCAGGAGCTGACTACGAGTTCAGGTGAGGAGAGATGTATTAGTACTGGTCAGAGTAGGAGGAGGGAAGGGAGTATTCACCTCCTACTTACAGAGACATCCTTTTACCAAATAGGCTTATGAAGTTACGATGTTACTGTTTTTAGTTCCAGCCAGGGGTTGGGTTTGTGCACCTGCACCTTACTAACCTCACAGCATCCATTACATAACATGCTCTTTAGCTTCGGAACGTAAGAATGCCTCTTAGGAACCCGGTGAAACGTTAAAACATTCCATTCTATTCTTCCCTGGGCGTTCTAGCTCGCTGTGGACGGTCTCCCATCGTTCTGGAAGCCAGGCGGGGAGAGATCCAAAGTTCCGCTCGTCACAGCTGGTTGTTCCACTCCCTTGACTGTACTTGGCAGATCCAGTCGAGAGAAGGAGAACCTGTTGTCATCAGGTTAGTCGAATAAATAAAATGAAAAGATTCCAGGCAGTAAGGAATGTGTCCTGTGTCATGGAGCTAAACAAACAAATGAATGAAAATGAAAGGGAGCATCGTGTGTCAGTTGCTAAGCTACAGTCATACATCCTGTGATGGAATTCATTGCAGTTCAACAATCTATAAGTTCATGGAATCAACTACTATCCTCTGTCCAATCCCCTCCTCAGTTTCTCCCAGTTCTCGGCACGCTGTAAGAAGGAATGGGTGTCTGTGACGTCTGAGAGCACCGACCCCATCAGTCTCTGTGGGTCCAAACTGCCCGCACCCATGGTGTTCCCCGGGGGAAACATCAACGTGACGCATCACTTCCTGCCTCACTTTTACCCTGTTTCTACGTTTCACCTGGCTTACACTAGAGGTAGGCTGTTGATCATGCAGCTGGATCGCTTTCTAATGAGGAATGTCCCAGAATACAGTGCCAATCAATGTCTCTCTCCCTTTTTTTTCTCCTCTTTCCCTTGCTCCCTCTCGCTTCATATCTTTCCTTCTGTAAATTTTTCTCTACACTTTCTCACTCTCACCTTGCTACGTCTCTCATTTCTCATTTTCTCAACTTCCCTTCTCCCTCCCTAGACTCAGGTGCCTGTCCAGTGACGGACTTCGAGTGTCTGGGTGGTCACTGCCTTCCTCTCTCCTGGCGCTGTAACGGCCAGGTGGAGTGTCTGGGTGAGGGGGAGGGCCTGGGCACAGACGAGCAAGGCTGCGAGGAAGAGGCGGGGCTCCTGGACCGTCTGTTCCAGGGCACCACCCCGGGCACCCCCTCTACCCGGCCTCCCACCGAGAGCAGCTCCGACCAGGCAGATGGGGACGGGAGCAGCCTGGCGGAGAGGGAGAGCGGCTGGGGGCTGAGAGGGGTGGGCAATCTGCCTCAGCTCCTCCCTCCCTCCCGTACACTCCCCCGAGTCACGCCTGCGCCTGTGGACTGGCCCTGTGGGGGCCTCCTGCAGACCTTCTATGGGACCTTCTCCCCCCCCGTCATCCGTGGCCCCTCGCTGTTCTGTGTGTGGACGGTGGACCCCCAGGACTCCCGGCCCCTCAGGCTGGACCTGCAGCAGCTGGAGCTGGGCCCCGGGGACACCATCACCATCACCAACAGGCAGCAGGGCAAAGGGGAACTGGTCAAATTCGTAAGTTTTCATCAAGGGGTCTGTGGTTTTGATGTAAAAAAAACAACAAAAAACAGCACAGGGCTCAGAGAGCAGAGTAGAAGAAGTGTTTAAGTTGGTGAGATTGTGAGAGCTTCTCTAAAGTCACTCGGCCTGTATTTACATTCTGATTACCAGCCTGATTCCCTAACCGCTCAACTCCCATATTTCTTCTGATCAGGCAACATCACTGATCTCCTTTCCCTCTTCTCTCTCTCCGCCAGATCACCAGCGTCTCCAACTACAAGTCTGTCCAGGTGGAGTCCCACACAGGCCTCCTCTCCCTCATCTACCACACCCTGCCCGGCTCCGAGGGCCGAGGCTTCAACGCCACCTACCGGGTGGGCGGCTACTGCCCCCCCTGGGAGGGGCGCTGCGGGGGGGCAGCCGGGGGCTGCTACACCCAGGAGCAGCGATGCGACGGCCACTGGGACTGCCCTGAGACTGGGAAGGACGAGCAGGGCTGCAGAGGCTGCCCTCGGGACCAGTTTGCCTGCGGTGGTGCGGGGCAGAGGGCGGCCGTGCCGGGGCATTTTGTCGGCCGTCCCATGTGTTTCCCAGCCAAGGAGAGGTGTAACTACCAGCTGTACTGTGCTGACAGCAGTGATGAGAGGGACTGTACCATCTGCCAGCCAGGGACCTTCCACTGCGACACTGATAAGTAAGGATGCATGTAGTCAGGGGGAGTCAGGTGGCTCAGCGGGTTAAGGCGTTGGGCTCCTGATCGGAAGGTTGTGAGTTCGATTCCCGGCTGTGGCTACATGATGTTGTGTCCTTGGGCAAGGCACTTCACCCTACTTGCCTCAGGGAGAATGTCCCTGTACTTGCTGTTAGTTGCTTTGACTGAAAGCGTCTGCTGAATGAATACATGTAAAAAAATGTAATGTTGCGCTCCAGGTGTGTGTTTGAGAGCTGGCGCTGTGACGGCCAGGTGGACTGTAAGGACGGGACAGACGAGCTGAACTGCACCGCCATGCTGCCTCGCAAGGTCATCACCGCGGCGACGGTGGGCAGCCTGGTGTGCGGCCTGCTCCTGGTCATCGCCATGGGCTGCACCTGCAAGCTGTACTCGCTACGCACCCGGGAATACAGGTGAGCGCCCTGCTCGACCCCGACGCAGACCCATCGCTTTAGATCAGTTTTTTTCCTCAGCCGAGGGCTAACGTCCTTGTTTTCCTGCAGCATGTTTGCGCCAATCAGCCGCCAAGAGGCGGAGCTTATCCAGCAGCAGGCCCCGCCCTCCTATGGTCAGCTGATCGCCCAGGGGATCATACCTCCAGTGGAGGACTTCCCCACTGAGAACCCCAACGAGGTGAGAGAAGCACCACTGAAGAAGGACGTTGAAAACATTTTGTTTAAAGGTGGAGGTTACCTGGTAAAGTGTACGAATCGGCAATCAAAATAGGTTTCATTACGACAGTTCAGATATTTCCCTCCCAGATCACTTCATAGGAAAATATAACTACTACTGAAGTTTCAACTGGTATCCAGTCTCCTCTGTAAACTCAGAACCCTCCACTAGGTCCCTCCACCCCCTCCAGCCAAAATCAAGGAGGCAGCAGATAAGGCAGGTCAGGCAGTCTGAATGAGCTGCTTATCTGGCCTGTGAGATGGCAGAGGCAGGAGCCTGGTGGTGCTGCTGGAGGTAGATAGGGTTACCCAGGCCTCACAATGGACGACCTGTAAGCAGCTTTATAGTTTGGTGCAGACAGCTGACGGGGGGGAGGGGGGGGGATTAACTGTCTCAGACAAAGCAAGCTCTGTCTGGCTAACTGTACTGGTTGTGTAGTAGTTCACCCTGGCTAGGAATAGTCTTTTGCTTGTCTGAAGAGTTTGTGTTGTGTAGGACGGCTTTGTTGTTTTGTTGTAATCCTGTCATTCTTTGAAATGGCACTCTAACTTTGTTGTTGTTGTTTTTTCCTCCTCTTCCTCTCTACTCTTTCTTCCTCTCACTTCCCTCCTTCTCAGTCTTCTTCCCTCTCTCTGAGAGGAATCCTTCAGCTGCTCAGGCAGGACCCCGGCAGCTCCCCCCGTCGCAGACGCCGGCCCCGATTCGTCCGCAGGGCTGTCCGTCGTATGAGGAGGTGGGGCCTCATCCCCCGACCCGCCTCCAGGCCAGCCCAAACGTCCACTTCTGCCGCGCAACAAACAGATGCCCCGCCCACCAGTCCGGAAACGCGTCAGTCAAGTCCCACAACCTGCTCATTGGCCGTGGAGGCTGTCAATCAACCAGTGCCCCAGAAACTAGGATTGCTGACACAGACAGAGCAGCAGCCGACTGCCCCACCACCTCCCCCTTCTCCTCTCCCACTACCTCCAGCTCCCCCATTCTCCCCCAGCCAAGCTTCCCCCCCAGTGGCAATCCCTCCCAGCAGCCCCTCCCTGGCCTCGCTCTTCCATTCCCTGGGCCTCAACATCTCTCTCTTCCGGCCCTCCCCTTCCTCCTCGCTGACCTCACTTCCTCTGTCCGCTTCCCCCTCTTTCTCTTCCTCCTCGTCGGATGACGAGGTTTTGCTCATCCCCCTCTCCGAAGACGTCACCTCTGAGGACGACGTTCCCATGCTCACTTGAACCCCCTCCCTCCCTCCCCCCTCCATCCCCTCCTTCTCGTCCTTCCCCTGTACTCCTCAGAAACACTCCTTCCTAAACCAGAACATCAAGCACAGGTAGGCAGGGCCTGTGTCAGGTCTCTCTGTGCTTGTCCTGTGCCTTTGAATTCGCATCGCGTTGGATCTGACGCCTAAGGAATCAAGTATGTCATGATTATATGTTTTTGAATGGGAGGCCACCTTGACAAAGTGTGTGTATGCGTCTACCTGTATGACTGTGTGTTTGAGTGTGTATCTATGACAGTGTGGGATGTGTATGGGTGTGGTGTGGTGGGGAGGGGTGGGGTGGGGGGTCGGGGGATAAGTCTATTTGACTGTGTATATAATACCTTAAAGTTGCGTGTGAAGAAGGTTAACTTTGCACAGAGAATCCTACCCATCCTTTAAATGTAAGCTATTGTCATTCTGGGGGGGTAACAAAAAATCTTTTATTCTGCATTATGTGTGAGTGCATGTGCAGTTTAGTATTTTTAAAAGGTTTGTAGAAAGCAGTGTTGACGTTCTCATTGGGGGTTACACAGCTTAACCGTGCCACTGGTTTGATAGTAAAGAAATATTATAGTCCCCAATTTCAGTGCCTTTTAGAAACGTGTCCTATAGATGTCTTGAAACCTGAATGATTGCACACACAATCACACACACTGTCACAGACACACACACACGCACAAAAAGGCACACTTATATCCCGCAATCAATGGCTTTATATTTGACAATGCATGTTATTTCTGCAAGCTGGCAATAATATGTGGGGACCTTCTTTTTTTGTGTATGACGACGGCGTAATGATTTGTGTGCGTTTGTTTTAAGCATGCGCGTCCTTGTGATACTGGGGCAGCACACAGAGCGTCTATGAGTGTGTAAATAATGTACGTCTCCACACAATTTGTGATGTTCGACTGACGACAATCTCCTCCTATGGGACCTGTCTGACTCAGAGCCGTATACGTAAGAGTGCGACCAATGAATCCATCATGAATTGGACAGTCCAACTCTGCCTGCTAAAATCATATCCCAGAAGACAGAATTGTTTTTACATTTCTTGGTATAGACTGCTCTGGGGCAGTTCACTGACTGAGCAGTAAGTACTTTACTGCTCTGGGGCAGTTCACAGACTGCTCTGGGGCAGTTCACTCAGTAAACTTGAGTAGCCTGTTCACAACAGTAACTAAAACATCCACTTGAAACATCACCCCCACATGAGTTACATTTTATGCTTTTAACACAGTGGAAAATGAAGTGTGGTATTTTTTTGTCTCATATCATATCCTATGTTCTTTGCTTTTATTCAGAAAATGACTTGCTTTTTTTTGTTTGTTCTTAAATTCTTCAGTTGACTTGGTTGTTATTGAATGTATTAAAGTAAAAATGGACAGCTCGGAACTTAAACTTCAAATGTAATTAGTTGAAGAGAGTGATATTATTAGGGTCTATTTCACTGTACATACAGTTGTGGCTGAGATTAAACAATTTGCACTTTTAACTTGGTTCTGTGACTTCATTGTGTGTGTGTGTTGGGTTGGATGTAAGCAGCAGACAAGGTTCAGTGAATTACAAAGCTATAAAACAGAGGATGACTGAAAGTATATTGTTCTCTGTCTTCAGAAAATGCATCACCCAATTGCGATGTAACTCCGGACAAAGGACGATAAAACCAGCTGGTAAATTTAACAAAAGCTAACAGCAACGGACATACATGGAATCGAGCACAACGTGGAGAAAGTGAAGATAGCGAAGGAGCACTGAATGGTAAAGATGTGATGAAGGTGAAAATTGTCGGATATTCAGCTTCACATCGACTCGGATGGATGTTTAAGAGATTGGGATGTTCTGAGCCCCAGGCTGACTACAAGAACAGGTAAAACTGACAACAACTTATGTGGTGTGGAAACACGAAAATGTAATTCTAATCTTATATAACTTTAAACAAAATTATAATTTTTTTAAAGCGACCGAGTTTATATCCTCAAATGATGTTCATGTATTTAATCAAATGTTATTGTCATCAAGTCACAAATCGCAAATACGATTTCTTATCGGCCACCGAGGCCTTCTGAAACTTTGCATGCGTTGCCTACAGACACGGCAGCATTCCTACACAAACTAATTCACCACTTTTTCTTCTTTCCACCAGATATGACGTATATAAAAGGACTTTAATCATGGCTTCCCCTCCCTGCCTCAGACCACTCTGGGTGTGGGTAATGGTGGTGGTCTGGTCCCGCGGGGCCCTGGGAAAGTGCATCTTTGATGAGGTTCAGTCTTCTGTCAGTGTGGTAACCACCACACCCATTCATCAACACAAGACTGTCCTTCCCAACAGTTCCATCTCTAGCCAACTACACACACACTCCTACAGCTCCAAGGACTCCACTCAGCCCAGTTCCAGTCACTCTGCACAGCTGCCATCATCACCAACTGCCCAATCAGGACAAAGAGACACAAGGATGCTGGCCCCGCTCCGTGACCCAACACGTCAACCAATCAGGATCCAGACCTGGGTTCCGAGGGAGAGCCCTGTCCTATCCCAGACTGAGAGATGGAGGCTGGATTCAGCAGTGAAGGAGGCTGTGTTCATTGTGTCCAGCTTGCTGACAGGTAGAAGTGACCACATTCTGTCTCTGTGTTGTGGTTGGACTGGATCTAACAGCACAAGGCCTTTGAGACTGTATGTACTTTAATGACAACCAGTAATACTACACATTTCCATAAGACTAGTCATTCGTATATCAACACTTCAGAGAGTATTGTTGTGAAATATCTCCACAGTGGACCGCATCTCTGGTGGTTTGTGGCTCAGCAGAGACATCAAAAAGTACTGCCGGTTCACCTGGAGAGATACCAGCACTGCAAACTACAACAGGTGCGTCCCTGCACAGGTGCGTCCCTGCACAGGTGCGTCGCTGCACAGGTGCGTCCATGCCGGTTGACCTCTTGACCTGGCCAGCCTTCATCATACTGTTCTCATCTTGGGTCTCGTGATTTCACCCAATCAGTCCTCTCCGTCCTTATCACAGGTGCGGCAGAGCCAATAGGAACTACAGGGAGGAGACTTGTCTGGACATTGTTGTGAGTAATGAAAGTGATCATTCTTAACCATTTCATGAGGGAAGGTTCAGTCTACCTCATTCTGCCGTTTCTTGATTGGCAGATCCCCGATGACCATCTGAGGGGTTGTGCTGTGTACCCGGAGCCCAACTCACCAAGCAAGACTGTCCTGAGGCCAGAGGGGGCGGGACTTCCTGACACTGATTTCCTCCTTTATGTCCACACACAGAGCACGGACAAGTGCAGGGCAGAGGTCAGGGGTCACAGAAGCGTCAGTTGTCTCATATAACGTTCTAATCATTAGTAATCTAATCACCTTTACCATATCATATATTTGGGACAGCCTCAATGGAGTCTCCATTATCATCAGAATGAGCTCTTGAGGGACAGTTAAATCTTCCTAATTTGTTTCTCCCTCTTCCTGTGCCTGCAGCCCAGCGTGCTGGCCTATGCAGTACACTGTCAGACAGACACTCAGGGGAGGCCCCTGGCTGGGGTGATGGTCATCTGCAGAGACAGGCTCACTGGACACACTTACAGCCACCAAGGCACTGTGCAGGTGAGGAGTGTTGGGGCTGAGGTGGGTTGATAGATCGGTTGGAGATACTCCTCTCTAAAGCACAGCGGTCTCTCTGTATTTCTCTCCTCTTGCCAGATTGTGATTCATGAGCTGTTCCATGTCCTGGGATTCTCTAAGCAGCTGTTCAGCAGCTGGATAGAGTGCTCCTCCCCCCGCTGTTCCCCCCGGGGTCAGGTGACCTACGTAGACGGGACGGGCCAGGTCAGGATCTACACCCCCTCTGTCATCAGAACCCTGCAGAACCATCTGAGGTCCACTGACCCGGAGCTGGGAGGTCCCCTGGAGAACCGGGTACTGATCTAGACCTGGCCATGCCGTCACTGATTACGTAAACCTCACATACTCCGAGTATAACTTTCCTGTTTTGCCTTCTCATCCCCTCTACCTCCTTCTCTTCTTCTGTATCTCTCCCTCCCTACTCTACCCCCTTTCCCTCCCCCTCTCTCCCTCCATCAGGATGCAGGTCCCGGTGGTCTGTCTTCTCACTGGGAGTCCCGTGTCCTCCAGGGGTCCATCATGGCGTCCTCTCTGGGGGACCCTGCTGTGGTCCGGGTCGACTCCGTCACCCTGGCTGCTCTGCAGGACACAGGCTGGTACTCTGCCAACTTCAGCAGGGCTCAGAACCTGGTCTGGGGACAAGGTGGGGGAACTGTGTGTGTGAGTCTGTGTCTGTGTTTTTATGTGTGCGCTGCGTATCAGTATTGTGTCGGTGGTGTGTACAAGTGTGTTTTTCCTGGGGAATATTAGGTGAAGGAGCCATTTTTGGGTCCCTGTCCACATGCCATGATAATTCTTCCTCTTTCTTCTGCTCTGGGAGGTACTATTGTTTTATATGAGTGACACACACATTCAGATGGTTATTCTGGTGTCTCAATCACCCATATGCAACAATAATTCTCTCTGTCTTCATGCCAGTGGGTTAGGGTGTCATTACCTTCACTTCCACAAGGGGGAGTGCCAGACTGACCAATACCTGGACGGATGCCGCGTTTACAAACCCACGAAAAATGGAGTGAGTTAAAACGGCAAATTCTTCTTTTTTGTGTGCTTAATTTTCCCTTTCTAGACATTTTTCTTTTCCCTGTCCATCCTCCATGACTCCCTGTTCCTCGGTGTCCCCCTCAGAGTGAGTGCTGGCTCGGAGACAACGAGATAAAGATGGGAGAAGAGGACTGGGCTGGGGAGGTGTATCGCTCAGACAGCCGGTGTTTCTTCTCCAACCTGAGCAGAGAGGTAAGTGTGTGTGAGATGTTTTTTTTCTATTGCAACTGCATTTCCCCTCTGTGGAACAAATAAAGGATGATTTTATCTTTCCCATCCTTGTCCAGAACACCTCTCATCTTGTCAGTGTCTCCATCGTGGCCCGCTGCTACAGACACAGGTGTACCGGACTGAACACATTTCAGGTCCAGGTGTCTGAGGCTGGCTGGGTGGACTGTCCAGCAGGGGGCACCAGTAAGGTGCCTATGAATCAAATGTCATTCTTTATGATATTATTCTTTATTATGAAATACATGGTAGTCATAACATATATCACCTACCATGACCTAGTTGCATAACCTAATAACCATTCTTAGATGTTTTCTTATAACAAAGACAAATGATTGTCTTTGTTCAGAATCAGAATCAGAATGGGGGTTTATTTGCTATGCAAGATTAACAAACATAGAATTCACTTTGGCAGGAATGAGCAAACATAGAACATATATGTGGCATACTAATAAAAAATAAATAAAAATGAATACAATGTAAAATACACTACAGATATGGATACAAATAATACAAGTGATGTTCTTGCAGATCCCAGGTTACCATGGTTTAGTGTTCTGTCCACAAGGGAGGTTGTGTCAGTATTCTGATCACATCTTGGTTGGTACAGCCGACCCCTCCTCAGAACAGACATCCAATGGCAGGTCAGTCTCAATATTAACTTTAAAATCCTGCCAATCTATGTTTATTACACTTTAATTAAGGATCTGGACTGACTTAGTACAGTCAGAGGGGAATGAGGAACTGTTTGGTTAAAGATGTTTCGCTGGAAAGTCAGGCAAGGGTGTTGCATTTCTAGTCAACTGTAACATTATGAAGACTTTTATAAGAACACAGGGAAATTCTCTGAATGTGTACGGGATATTCCTACACTACATTTATTAAATATTGTATATATTTTTTCTCCTCCCAGTCATTCTATAAGTGACCAGAACCTGACCCCTGACCCCAGTGTGACCCCTGTCCATCCCTCTGCCATCCCTGGGGTCAGAAGTACAGAACATGTGGTGTCTGTGGTTCTGGGGGTCACAGCTGCACTCTCCCTCCTGGCTGCTGTCATGGCCACCTACAGGAAGTACCGCTCCTCCAGGGTCAGAGTCCACGCTGCCTTACAGGCCCCCAGTGCAGTGCAGTTGCATTCAGCACACAGTGTTTCTGAACACTGCTGATGGGACACTGGGAGGACATTATGAGTCTGGTTACAATGTGGCTGGAGTGCTTGTAGTAAGATATGTGTCGAAGAGGGACTTTTTGTGGCTGCCCTGTAAAGCATTCAATAAAGGAATTTCTTATTCATAATATCGGGTATTGTTTTCAGCTCCTCTTAGAAGCAAAGTTTCCAAACAATTCCTTGTACAAAGTAGATAGAAACACACACATTGTTTATCATATTCGAGATCAACTATATGCAACCAAACTGGAAGAAAATATATCAAATACTATAAACACGCACCTTGTGCATGATGTGTCTTTAAACCCTAAGCTTTAGATTCATCTGTAATGAACTCCGCTTAGATTGAACCATAGACGGATTGTCCACTTTCGGCTGCCGTAGTTCAAATTCAACATGGCAGCGGTCAGAAGTGGGGTGACTCCAGTTTGCCTAACGAGATTTTTGTTTCAACGGACGACTTTATCTAACCGAGTGAAGCACACAAACCCAGAAGGATGGAACCAGGTTAGCTGTGATCATGACTCTGCTGCTGATCGATCAGCGTGTTTTGACGTGGATATATTCTCAATAAAAGAGGAGGTTTTCCACTAGGTTCCCATGGAGAACATGCTTTGACTTTGACACAGCTAGATACGTAATATACGTAATATAAGATACGTTATAATAACTAAAGCAAGATTTATGACACCTCCTAACATGATTGATGTATAAAATGTGTGTGTCTGTTTAGTTTTAGTATGCGTTATGCTAGTTTTCTCGCTAGCTAAATGATGTATGGTAGAACTTCATGTAGCTCGGAGCTAATGCAGCTAGCATGCTAACTTAGCAACATGATCTAGCTCTACAGACCGGGTACTGTGTGTTTTTGCGTGGTGGCTACGAATGAAATATCTGTCACTGACCAGCCGTATTGTCTTTATTCTGTAGAGGTTTATACAGAGCTCCCCCCTCCACATAGACTGCAGGAGTCTGTCTGCCAGAGCAGTCCTGGGTCAGAGACACCATGGGAGGATGTTACTCGTCAGCACTGTGGCAGTCAGACACAACAGCTCGCAGGTAAACCTGAGGTCTTTGTTACCATTTCGTGACAAAAGTGTTATGACATTTATATTTAATCCAACCTTACGTACCATTTCTGGGATGTTAGTTTACACACAAAAAATACATCAAGATCTCTTGTCGTTTTTTTTCTTTCTCTCCTCCAAATGCACAGGTTCCCCCATCAACTCCAGTTGCGGAAGCATCCATTCCTGTTTCCAGCCCCGTCATTGCAGACCCCACCCCTGTCATCACACAGCCGGCCTCTGAGACGCTGGTGGAAGCTGCTCCAACAGCCCTGGACGTGCTCTATGGGCCTGGAGCTGAAGTCAGCCTGGCGGAGCTGGGCCTGGGAAACTTCACTCCTGTGGGTCTGGTTCAGAACATGCTGGAATTCATCCACGTGGATTTGGGGGTTCCCTGGTGGGGTGCTATTGTTATAGGTAAACACTCAGTTCAGATGGGTGATACTTTATTCCACTCACGTCACTTTGAAGGACCTTTTCAAGGCTTTTTTATTGTATTTTTATTTTTTAAACCTTCTTTATCCACCCCCAGGCACAGTACTCGCTCGACTGTTGGTGTTCCCGGTGATCGTGAAAGGCCAGAGAGAGGCAGCAAAGCTCAATAACGTGATGCCAGAGATGACCAAACTCACCAATAAGATGAGCGAAGCCAAAAAGAGCGGAAACCAGTTTGAGTGTGAGTTCTCCCGCCCTCCCTCCCTCATCATCTCAAACTTTCTGCCCTTGCCTTCCACCTATTACTCGATACGTACTAACTACACACTTGTCTACCCGTGCCTTATGGGAAGGCAGTCTCATGCATCATCTTCTCTCTGTCTAGTTGCCAAGGCCTATGCTGACCTCACACTGTTCCAGAAGAAACATGATGTCAACCCCCTCCGTGGCTTCCTGGTCCCTCTTGCACAGGTTAGTGTTGAGCGCTTCTCCTCTTGCCCAAGGACACAATGTCATTTTGCATGGTCGGTAATCGAACCGGCAACCTTCTGAGCACCAGCCCAATTCCCTAACCGCTCAGCCTCTTGACTCCCTAACACCGGAAGCCTAACAACTCTTATTCCAGTTGGTACATATAGAAGTCCCCTCGGTACTCTTCTCTTCTCTCCCTCCATCCCTCCCTCCCTCACCTCCCTCCCTCTTTCTCTTCCCTCCACCCCTCTCTCCCAGGCACCAGTCTTCATCTCCTTCTTCATCGCTCTGCGGAAGATGTCCTACCACCCGGTGCCGAGCATGCAGACAGGAGGGCTGTTCTGGTTCACTGACCTGACAGCAGCCGACCCCTACTTCCTCCTCCCTTTAGCCGTCACAGGCACCATGTTCTGCGTCCTGGAGGTGAGTGAGCGTGCAGGCAGATCATGCATATTGGGGCATTCAAACGCTGCATGAATCAAGATATTGATTGAGTCTTATAGTAGGTCAGTCTTTCACTTAAGTGACCTGTTCATCTTTCTTTTTCAGTTGGGGGCAGAGTCTGGTATAGACAACCCCAACATGCGAACTATGAAGACTGTATTGAGGATCATGCCTTTCCTTATACTGCCGCTCACCATCAACTTCCCCACGGTCAGCCTCTCTCTCCTCTTCCTCTTGCTCTTAGTCATTGCGCCCTCTGCTGTGAGACAGTGGCATCTTATAATCTGCTGCCTCTCTCTCTCTCCCTCTCTCTCTCTCTCCCTCTCTCTCTCCCCCCTCAGGCGGTGTTCACCTATTGGCTGACCTCTAACTGCTTCTCCCTGGGCCAGGTGGCTCTGCTCAAAGTTCCTCTGGTCAGGCAGAAGCTGCGGATCCCAGATAAGATTGTCCACCCTCCGTCCGCCATGCCTCCCCAAGAGGGCCTGTTTGATGGCATCAAGAAAAGTGGGTGTGGTCAGGACTCGTTAAACAAAAGGCACTCGTTCGTATTCATTGTCTCTGACACAGTCACGTTCATGCTCCTCTTCTGACTGTCCTCTGTCATCCCTCTCTTTTTCCCAGACTGGAAGAACGCTCAGCTGGTCCACCAGCTGGAGGAGAGAGAGAAGAGGATCAAAAACCACCTGGATATGGCAGCCAAAGGTCAGTTACACACTGGGGCCGTCTCCATTCCGACGCCATTTTTTTATAAAGATATTTCTCTCTCTCTTTTCCTTAACTGTTGATCCTTTTATGCAGTTTTGTGTTTTTGCATTGTGTCTTCTCTTCACGGTCTGTTCAGGTCCATTAAGGCAGACGTTCGACCATAACCCCCTCCAGCAGATGGCCCCACCCAGACCCGCCGGAGCAGCCAAGGGGAAGACTGCTGCCCGGCCAACCAGCAGCAAGAAGAGGCCATGGGAAGAGACTATTGGATAAAGAAGAATGAATGAAAGCTTGGGAGGCCCAATGAAACGTGTGTATATATTTATTGATGGATAAGTCTGTGAAATAGTTGTTTGGAAGAACAGTGTGGTCTTGAGGGTATTATACCAATTAAAGAGCAAAAGTATGTTGCTTTATACCATTATTTTGAGGTGTGTTAATGGGGTAATAAGGGCAATTCTCCGTATCCATGAGTGATTTATTATAAATACATAAAATACGTTTTCACCGTTTACCATTTGTGTGGTCAAATAATATCCACTTAAGGTTTGAGGATGTAGAAAAAAAGAAAAGTAGAATACTAGAAAAAAAAAGCCCTTCACTAAGATCGTTACTTTGGCAGAAATACTAATATTACAGGACAAACAAATACCTTTATAACATGAGGTATGTGCCATGAATGTCTTATACCCTAGATGCTTCTGGTCTTTTCCGACAGGAGATACTCAAGACATTTTCTCTGGTCATCAGTGCTTAAACTTTCAAAGATGTTCTCTTTTCCTCTGAAAAGAAAATGTATCCTACATAATTACTTGCCCTTAAAAAATATGTGATATTTACTCTTCCAACAAATTTCAATTACAAACTGAACAATCAATCGAGAGATCTACCTCATTGTTCGGTTTAAATGACAAATATCTCAAAGACAGGAACGCTTCATTTATTATTCTTGCGGAATTCGGAATGTAAAGAATATTCTGTGACGCCTGCCTTTGTGGAATCTTGGCCACAGCAGGACTCCATTGTCTATTCAGTACATGATCATGTCCACGGTTGCTTGGCCAGGGCTCTGGCCGGTAAAGGATTTTCTCTTGCTGCCATGAGCGTCCTGTCATTGGTCACTCAGTGGGAGGATGTGGCCCCCTGGGTGTGGTCGAGCCTCTGGTTATGTGCGTCTTCAGTCAGTGAGATGTTAGAGGCTCTTTAATCGGCCTTGTCATCTGTGTCCATTTCAGTAAGAACAGAGTAACACACCTTCTGAATCAGCAGACCGAAGGAGGCTGAGGAAGAAAGAACAATTAAGCGAAAGACTCATTAAAAACACAAACCGTATTGTTTAGAAAACAACACAAACCTCTTCACTGAACTGAACCCACGCATGGTGTGAAACAGCTTCGCTAGTAACGTTACATTGACATCAACAGTTGTGAATGGAGTTCTCACCGATAGACTTGCGAATCCACATGGGCCTTTTGTGGGCGGGAGTGTAGATACACAGGAAGTAAACGGGCACCCCCGATAGGGCGATGCCGATGCCAATCAGGGAGTTGACAGTGTCACTGTAGAGGGGGACCACCACCAGGAAGACGGTGAGCAAACAGAAGACGATGGGGAAGAACAGACTGAGCTGAGGAAGAGGAAGAGAGAGAGCAACGAAAATAAACAATGTTAACATTGTTACTTTATATTTTCACAAGGTACATTATCTTCACTGTTTTGGTGGCAACTTAACATTGGCCTGACATTCAAATGAACATATACTGTATATACATTTTAACATTGTGTTGTTTTTTTACCTTGAGTGGTCTTGCTCTGTCTGGCTGTTTCCAGCGAAGGTAAAGTTGTCCCAGAATAGACAAGCCCACAAAGAACCAGTAGCTGAAGCTGTAGTAGTTAATGAGCCTGAAAATGTCCTCCACACACAGGTAGACCAGAGCCATGGCACCCTGCACAGCAGCAACACAGACAGTCAGTGAACAGGCCTACAGTAGCATTAAAGACGGCACCACATTCAGTTTGTTTACTCTCGTAGGGAACGGAACTCTCGAGGCAGACGGAATGATGTGCTAGATGGACATTGAAGCAGGTGACGGGTTAGAAGAATGGAATGCTAAAGCAGAGAGAATTCTGAGGCAGACTGAATTGTGACCTAGATAGATTCGGAGGCAGACAGGAATGGAATACTGAGGCAGGTGAGATTCTAAGGCAAACGATAAAAATACAAATCTGACCATTCTGAAGCAGACAAAACGATACAGAACTGTTTGCATACTGCTCCAACATACAGCAACATCCCAACATTGCGGTGTTGGCAGTTGTATTTGGAATGTTTACAGAATAAGGTGATTGCAGAGGTAAGTGCACACTAACCCAACAATGAACAGCTGTGTAAGCACATAGCTAACTGGTATAACTACCTAACCAGCCCCCGAAAACAGCATGTGGTAAGAAACCAGGCAACATAGCCCAGCTGTAGCCAGATAGCCGGCTAGTCATCCAGACATTTGATATTATTTGCTGGTGTACATTGGGCCAGTTAGGAATGGGATACTATGGCAGACAGTCTCAGGGGGACTGTCCCTGTACTTAAATTGTAAGTCGCTTTGGATAAAATAAATGCTAAATGAAGCATTATTATAAGAGAGAAGAAAGAGGGCTTTGGACCACCAGGACAACAACGGCTTGGAGGAGAGAGAACACAGAAGAACAAGATGGAGGACTGACGTTGAAGAGCAGGGCAGGGATGGGTGTGTAGCGGGTGACGTGGATCATGCACAGGTAGTCAGGCAGGTGACCCTCCCTGGAACCCACGAAGAACAGCCTGGAGGAACACACACTGTGTCACACACTGCGGGAACACACCCTTACTGGAACAGCCACACACACACTGTCACACATGGCGGGAACACACACTTACTGGAACAGCCACACACACACTGTCACACATGGCGGGAACACACACTTACTGGAACAGCCACACACACACACACTGTCACACACTGCGGGAACACACACTTACTGGAACAGCCACACATACACTGTCACACATGGCGGGAACACACACTTACTGGAACAGCCACACACACACACACTGTCACACATGGCGGGAACACACCCTTACTGGAACAGCCACACACACAATGTCACACATGGCGGGAACACACACTTACTAGAACAGCCACACATACACACACTGTCACACACTATGGAAACACCCAAGTACTTGAGCAACCACACACACACTCACACACTGTGTTTTCTGCTATCTACAGAGAAGCATGGAGAGGTGGTAAACAGGCAATAGTGAATAGCTGATGACCAGGACACCAGGTGTGTTGAGGGTCCCTCTCACCTGGAAGCGGCCAGGATGGAGGCGTTGAGTCCTCCGAAGCAGGACAGGGCCACAGCCAGGGGGATCGTCCAGTTCATCACTCCGAACACCTGGTCAGCAAACGTCTGTGGAGGGTCAAACAAGAAAGAGTCGTGCATTTTCAAGCCTAGGAGCATCGAAAAGGTGTCAACTCAGCAAGGTAAATGATGGTTCCAAAGTTAACCGCAAATCATTGTTAGAAGACCGGATGTTAATTAAGTAAACCAACTGTGGAAAACAAAAAACATAGAACTAAAATATACATCTTTAAAGGAGTGATATGATGTAAGGGGACTCACCACAGCCACAGCATCACTGTCTAAAATGGCAGGGATGGGCAGAATAGTGTAGTAAGCTACGTTGGTCAGGATGTAAATCACTGTTACTATGGGCATGGAAATCGCAATGGCCATGGGCAGGTTCCTGCAGTTCACACAAACAAACACCAGAGGGAGTCAGAGACTGGTTTCAATCAGAAATGTGTTGGGGGGGGGGGGGGGCAAAAGGGGGGGGCAAAAGGCAATGAGCTGGCTCAGATTCAGGGTTAGTTCATTATGGCTGAGCAGGTCACCAGTTCACCTCCCTGGGCAAGGGTGGGGATGGAGGGAGGGATGGAGGCGGGGAGGAGTAGAGGGATTGGAGGTGGAGAACAGTGAGGGATGTTTGTCACATAATCTGCCTGAGAACCCAGGGAGTAGCTTGTGATCCAATCACATGTCCGTCTTGGTCCATTTGATCAGCGTCTGGCTGTGTGAATCATAGCGAAGGCTCAGATGAAAACCAGGAGGTCTCTTCCCCCCCCCCCCCCCCCCCCCCTTTACCTGATACAGACCTGTCCTAAAACAACACAGCTGTCAGTCTGTCTTTATGCCCAGTAGCATAGCCCTTACCTTCTTTTCAAACCCTAAACTAAAGACAGACCCTAAACAAACCAAAATAAAAACAGGTTTCCTCCCACCCCCCTTCACCCCCCTCTCCTCATCACCTCCCTCCCCCCTTCCACCCCCGTCCCCTCACCTCTCTGGGTTCTTGATCTCCTCTGTGACGAAATTGAGGGTGTCCCAGCCTGAGTAGGAGAACAGTGCAGAGTACAGGGCCAGAGCCATGTCCCCGGGGTCTGTGGACGAGCCCTCAAACAGGCCCTCGAAGTTCTGGGTGTGACCTGAGTGACACAAGCCAGATCACAGTCAGTCTCCTAACCTTATTGAATTAACCTGGGCTTGTTGCACAAGTGAAAAAGAGGTGTGTGCGGGAGAATGACAGAGAGAGAGAGAGAAAGAGTTAGAGAGAAAGAGAGAGAGAGAGAGCGAGAGAGAGAAAGAGAGAAAGAAAAAGAGAGAGAGAGAGAGAGGTTAAAACCCATTCATATGTGTGTACGAGGGCTTAACGGTGTGTTGAGTACCTTGTCCTATCTTGACCAGGCCTGTGATGATAACAGCGATGAGGGCTATGACTTTGGCGTAGGTGAAGAAGTCCTGGACTCTGGTTCCCCACTTCACATAGGCACAATTGACAAAGGTCAGCAAGCCTGCAGAGACGGGGTCACAAAGAGTGTGACACACTGTGAGGTGGACGTCCACACTGGAAGACACACGTTCATGCTCACATGCACTGCTACGCACACACAAACATCCCTGCGTGTGTGTTTGTGTGTTCAAGTCTGCCAAGCTTGAGGAAACGAGGGTGCTGACTTCAGCAGACCTGCCTGTTTTTCTGATCAAAACAGCTGAGAACAGCACATCAGCGAGAGACATGGCAACACACACACACACATGACCATACACACACACACATGACCATACACACACACAGACCCACGGCAAAACACACACACGGAGGCATAGCCACATGTGCACAGATAATGCCACAGACACAACTATACACACATTCAGACACAGAGTCAGGAATCTCAGGGTAAGACGTAGCGCAGTGAGAAATAACACACAGAACCATATTCTCCTATTTTTACAAGGTTCCCATGGCCACACTTGTAAATACTTGACACACTAACTTCTACTACAGAGACGATTGTACGCCACATACTTTATTGACCTACTGACTGACTGGCTCACTCATCAGCCCAATACTACATAGATACGGCAAGTTACTGGAGAAAACATGTTTTTCCAACTTCCTCCCTCTCCTTATCTCTCCCTGGGTCTTTATCAGTGTTTGTTCCTTCCAAGATCAGAAAACCGAAGCACGGATTGGCTGTGGTCAACTCCTTAGTCATCCTATGCTGGGGTTCTCATACAGTGTGACACAGCCTAAAACTGATATCTAACCATCTGTATTTAGATACTGTTTAGAGGAGATGTGCCTGTAGACGTGGACAAAATCATTTCTAGTACCTGAAGGGGCGAACAGGAAGTGATTCGGTTTCCAAAATATCTTTCACATCTACAAAATGCCTTAGTGTTTTTCTTTCTGATAGAAACCTGAGTGTTTTGCCTTGCAAGCAGCGTCGACCTGTGGTCAAGACCCAAGTTTCACATCAACATCTCAACGTCACCTCAGTGAACATCAGCCTCCTCCTGTCCATAACAACCCCCACCTCCTCCCCTGTACAAGAGGAACAATCGTAACACCAGCAACAACCATCTCATCTCCACAGGCTGTCAGCCCAAACACAACATACGCTCTTTCCCAGACAGACAGCTGAGAGCTGTGGACTGGAAGGAGGAGAGCGAGGCGCTACAAGGTCAGTAGCCCACATGTACCAAGGTGTGGCATGTTGACAGAGGAAGGCTAGAAGGGTGGGAGGTTTGAGATCAGGTTCTGGAGGTCCCGAGGACGTAGATGTGGTCCAGATGTGATATGAGACTGGTGCCTGTGTGTGTGTGTGTGTGTGTGTGTGTGTGTGTGTGCGTGTGTGTGAGAGTGGCAGCACCCTGCTGAACCAGCCATTTGCCATTAGCCCACAGGTCAGAGTCTGTTTGACTGCTGTAATAACTTCACAGTTATCAGCACACTCTCAGCCTTCAAAGATATACTTATCTGTGTGTGTGTGTGTGTAGGAGTTGGTGGGTAGATGGATGCCTGATAATGTGTTACTACAGAAGTCAGGGAGGCTTTGGAACTTGAATGTGAAGACTCATCTGTGTAAGACTGGGTTGTGTTTGTGTGCTGTGTTCTGTCTGTCTCTGTGTTCTGTCTGTCTCTGTGTTCTGTCTGTCTCAGTGTTCTGTCTGTCTCAGTGTTCTGTCTGTCTCAGTGTTCTGTCTGTCTCAGTGTTCTGTCTGTCTCAGTGTTCTGTCTGTCTCAGAGTTCTGTCATTTATCTGTCCCTATCTCAAAACTCTTAGCCAGTGTTCTGAGAGTTCCATTCACAAGATAAGACCTCAATGCAGATTCCTTCCTGCCTCTTTAGATAGGATGTTCTTATCAGTGCCATGGATACTGATGACATATCATTTTGCTTTAAGAAGTTGCGTAAAAGGATCTTGATCTTTTCCCTTATGCTGCGTCTTTGACACAGGAAGCACGTGAGGACTGTCATCGCTCTACCCCTCTGTTCCTCTTTCACCTTGGTTTCGCACTTCTTCTGCTACGATGCTGTCCATGGCTAGTGAGTCACATTATTTTACTGGTCTCCCTTAGGTCACAAAGGCAGACACATTCTGCCCCCCCCCCCCCCCCCCCCCACACACACACACACACACATTCTCCCATTTACCACAGCTCAGAACTCTCCAACCTTTCTTTCTAACCCCCCCCCCCACACACACACACACACATTCTACTTACAGATACAGGCTGCAGCCAGCAGACGGTTAGCCACATAGGGAGCGATGCAGGTGGGAAAGATGGGCTGCACCATGTAGTTGGAGAAGGTGATGGCTATAACCGCCTGGCTGGTCGGTTCTATGATGAGCAGCGACGTCCACAGCCTGATGAAGGCCAGGAAGCCTCCGAAGGCCTCCAGGATGTAGGCGTAGCTGGCCCCAGACTTGGTGATGGTGGTGCCCAGCTCGGCGTAGCACAGCGCCCCGAACACGGAGAAGATCCCCCCGATGGTCCACACTACCAGCGACAGCCCGTAGGAGGCGCTGTAGATCAGCACGCCTTTCGGCGACACGAAGATGCCCGAGCCAATCATGTTGCCCACGATGAGGCAGACGCCGTTCAGGAGCGAGATCTCCTTCTTCAGCTTCATGGATTCGTTGGAGCCTGCCGATTTGTGAGACGTCCCACCATTGATCTCCTCGCAGATGGAGTCTTCTCGAGGGGCGGGGCTGTAGGTAGCCATTGTTTTGGATTGGAGGTGGCTTAGAAGGGAAGCGGTGATGGGATCAGTGATTGGGTGGCAGAGAAGTCAATCAGCGGAAGAGGAGGTATATTTCTTGAGGGCGAAAAGGAATTCTATTTTTCCAACTATGGTCCCACAGGTGGCATCTGTGGAAGATATGAAATGGATTAGACAGTGTGTGGGCGTTCCCATGGGCAACCATTTATCACAGATATGAGTGCAATTTTTACTTTTATGACAACAGGGCGCCACCATGTTCACCCAGGCCACACATGCACACACAGGCCCCACCCAACCACAGTTTGGTATTGGGTTTTACAGATGGCAATTTAAGAGCCATTAGTTTGCAGAGTAAATGGGCTTTTCAAAGGTTGAGTGTATTGACAGAGGGATAGACAGGAAGAAAAAGAAGAAAAGACTGACAGAAAATGTTCCTAAAAATGTAGCCGTGTTGATTACTGGACTTCCAGTACCATAGTTAAACAACTAAGCAATACAAATGTGAACACACAGATTCTCTTTGCGTCGTGTCAGCATGATGACCCCTAGTCACATGTTTTCCAAAGTTCATCAACCTCAGCATGATGAGTGGAGTCTAATGATGAGAGACTCACGCATGGCTGGGCAGATTAGAAAGACTTGAGCTTATAAACGACATTCTCAGCCACACACTTACGCCTCATGCTTGTGACGTACGTTCTCTGTGAGAGACACACACATGTATCATGTCAAAACGTGTCAGACACACACAAACACACATCATGTCAAAACGTGTCAGACACACACACATCACGCTGCCAAAAAGCACAGGATCTGAAACAGACACACACACCTCTACGTCTATGTTGAATGGCAAAGATGTTCTTTGGATTCCTCAGTCCTACCACAGCAGCTTGGTCTTGGGTTCGACACACCAGGAAGTAGGAGTCCACTCCAGCAGACCACAGTGTGACTGGTGGAAGGAGGGCGGCGGACAGGGAGAGACCGCTCATCCGCGATATGCAAGTTCAAAAGGAAGACTGATTTGACAGGATTGGACTGTAGATAGTTCTGACATGTGACCTGGAGCAGAGAGAGAGAGAGAGAGGGAGAGAGAGAGAGGGAGAGAGAGGGGGAGAGAGGGGGAGAGAGAGAGAGAGGGAGAGAGAGAGGGAGAGAGAGAGAGAAAGGGAGGCTCCTCTAAGAAGCAGAGGACAAGGTCCAAAAGGCATCAGATAAACTCTCCAAGAGCCTTCACAATGTCTGCATGTCTAGACAAGGTGATACACATGAGCGACGTCGGTCCGGACACTTTCTGACACTTTCTCACTTTCTGTTTTACTGTTGCAATTTAGTGGCTGCCATCCTCTGAAAGGTGCTACACAGACTAGCAGTTTGTCCCCGACTGGTTAATCTTTACAGTACAGCAGATAAACGACTGTATTGATGAACGTGGCCAGGAATGCTTGAAGAGTTAATTAATGATTGAATTAATTTGAGAGGAATAAAGGTTAAACTAATCTTAAGGCTTACCAGAGGCAACATCTCGTTATTCCTATAGTCTGCGTTTATTGGCTACGTTATTACCTCCTCGAGATGAGTTGCAGGTGAACTTGATACCTGGCGAGGATTCTTCTTTAGGTCTTAATTCCTGCTCGAGTTGGATCCAGAGATCTATATGTCCTGCATGTCACGTGAGGACATCCATTCAGACTTCCTAGATCTTCAAAAGGACTTCCACGACACCTTCCGTCTGTCCTCGCGCGCGCTTCCCCTGGGACCGGTCACGCGTCCACCGCTCGCGCAGCTTTAACCGATGAGCGTGTGTCTGGTGTGAAGGTGTGATGACCTCCTGCTGTCTGACTCCGCTGCCAGGGAGACCAGAGAGGAGGGGAGGAAGTGGGCGTGGTCTCCAATGATGACCTCCTGCTGTCTGAATCCGCTGCCAAGGAGACCAGAGAGGAGGGGAGGAAGTGGACGTGGTCTCCAATGGTGATGATGCTACGAAGCTTTTGAACAAAGGTAAATTATTTGGGTTTCTGTTGAACTGATCACAATTCATATGATCAATGTTAAATGGCTCTAAGTAGAAAGTATTCGGTTTCTAACACAGTGATTCGTATGACAAAATATGAAAAAGTTGGCCACATGATTAGACAAGCTTATAGTTAACGTGTGCCAATGACTGTATTTTTTTTTTTACTGCAACTACAATTCATAAATGACACGTTTTTATTTCATGTTATAGGCGAGTATACATTCTCTGTGGGGTTTCCATATGTTGTGACACTATTTTATCTGAAATTGTAATTCCTAATACAAAGATGATCTAATTGTCTTTGCAAAATTATTATGTGCATTAGACTCAGCGAAGAATTAAAAGTACAATTAAGCATTCTTTCGAAATGGTTGGAGGGAGTCCTTACATCAATAAAGTTTGATGCGTTCATCTTGTGGCCTACAGCCCCCTCTTGTGGGACAAAAAAGTATCCATTCAATGGGATAATTAAGCGACCCGAAGATGACTTAATATTCAGTGTGGCGTTTGTTTTTTTACTTATTGGCCTTAAAATGAAACTTCGACTTGCTGGAGACAAAAGGTAAACATCAATTAAGATAATCAGTCACGGAATGTTTGTTTGTTACTTTGAGACAGTTGACAGTTATCTAAGAAGATCTTTCGAAAGCGACTGATTAAAGTAGTACAGGCTATCAACGTTGGCATAATGTGATTGGTAATCAATAGCAAAGCCACCTGTGGATTTTTTTAGGATGACGTGCTAACCTGATCAAGATGGCTGTCCCCTGCCCACAACTAACACACATGTCTTCCATCTCAAACTGAGAACCAAACACTGGGAACGTCCCCTCACCCTATTTCCTATCCCTTTTTGATTGAGACATGTCTCTATCACTGAAACGCATGTGGACAAACTTCTCACACATGGGGGCTCCTTTCAGCCTTTTGTCTCTCTCCCCCAGTCTCCCTTCTCTTTGCCCCCCCCCCCCCCCAGATTCCTCTCCTTGGTTACCGGTTGCCATGGTTTCGGGAGCCTCTGTAGTGTGCGGGGATTACCAGCCATTTTGGGGACAGCTGGCCAGGTTGGTCCACAGTGCCCCCTGTCCTGCTTCTATCACACAGGGTGGGAGGGGGAGGGTGTCATTGTGTTCGGATTAGAGCTTCCTGTGTTGTCAGCCCCATTACACATGGAGGGGGAGAACAGAGAGAGAGAGAGGGAAATAAAAGGGAAAATGAAAGAGGGAGTATGAAAGAGAGTATGACACACACAGGACGGGGAGGGAGGGGAGCTACAGCTGCACTTTCAATCAGACTGCGGCACTCAGACAGTCACTGATTATCCCTTACACACACACACACACACCTCACAGAACTCGAGGAATGGAAACATATGAAAAGAAAATGAGAGCCAAAAGGCAGAATAAAAAGACTCAGTCTCACACACAGGACATGGAGACAAACAAGCAGACAGGACGAGTCCACTCAGACCCAGAACACTGTCATAATAATGGAACACTGTCATAATAACGGAATGCTGTCGTGCTCACAGAACACTCCAACATGAATTGAATGAGACATAAGCGATTTTGGGACTGATTGTGGTCACACAAAGACAAACTGAAGATTTGATAAAGAAAGGGGTACTTTTTTTACCATCACCATCATTTTATTTTCTCTTTTTGACATCCTATGTGGAAGCACAATATTTTTCAACTACAGTACAAAAACAATGGTGGTATACCATTTCAAAATGAAACATACAAAACGATACTGAGCTAAGTAGCTGGGATACAGTGAAGACAAGTTCTGCAGGGGCAGAAAACTTTAACTCTCAAGTGCTTTGAGAGAAGAGGGGAGGGGGGACAGGTACACAAAGGAGTAGGAGAAGGGGGAAGGTAAATATATCAGACACCCACAAATCGTCCCGGTCTCAAGCAAAGATCCATTGGATTACACACACACACAGTCATGCACACACACAGTCACGCACACACACACACACCCCTCCCTTAGCTTGTTTCAGTTCTTCACAGTGCATACATACTATATCTGTTAATTTCCTTATTTTAACAGATAAACCCATTACAATCACTGAAGTTGGATGTCTGTTTGGGCATTAGATAAGGCGATTACAGAGGAAGACCAGCACAGGTCGAGGAATTACAAAGTAAACTTATCTGGTAGTGTAACACAATCATCATCATCATCATCATCATCATCACAATCATTGTGTTTGTTTCAATGGATGTATAAACAGCAGTAGATACAGTGCAACTCCATTGAAATTTCAGAACAGCAGCATGACAGTAAAAAAAAAAAGGAGAAAAAAAACATGGAACCAAGGTTTATATGTGCAACGTGGCCGCTGCTAAACTGGCCTATTTTGGTGTAAAGTTTGTGTAAAATACCATTTTTTTTGTTTTTTTATTACCTAAACCTGGTTCTTTTCATTTGACAGTAGTTCATGTTTGAAGTAGTTTGTGCTCTGAAAGCACTTGTAAATACAGTACCATCACACACACACAAACGTGTGTTATTTTGCCTCAAGGGAAATTCTGTGACATACGTCGATAAGGCCTCACTGTGTTCTTTGAAATAGTAACATAATTTCGTAACTGACTTGACTGAGTCACTACCTTAAAACAATCTAACATCTCTACCGGGCAAACTATCCCTACTGGACTATAATATAAAAAAATAAACATAGAATCAGTGATTCTAAAATGGATAAATTTGAGCTGAAAATCTATTTCCTGGTTAGGGCCTTTCTAACCAGACAGACCCCTTTCAGCCAATCACATTTCCTGGTCAGGGCCTTTCAACCAGACAGTCTAAATCTGGCCAATCACATTTCTTTTTACTCAGTAATGTCCTCTTGTTTCTTTCCTTCACCATCAACAGTAGGAGCTTCCTCTGGAGATGAACTTTTCTCAGGAGATTTGACCAATGGCTGAACGTCAATCTTTTCTACTGCAGTCCCATTGGCTGAATTTGAACTCTGGTCCTCCACAGGCTCATTTTCTTTGGCCGGGCTGACCAGTGGAGCCTTAGAAGAGGCGTTAGCCGCAGATCCAGGATGGGTTTTCATGTGTCCCTGTTGAACGGAAAAAAACAAGGTTTAGACAAGGTATTTTAAAAATATATTTTTTGTGTTTTAATTCCAGTCTATCAGTCTTCCAGGAGTGTATCTTCATACCTTCAGTCCACTGCGGCTGGCGTATGCCTTCCCACACTGGGAACAGCTGTAGGGTTTGTCCGTACGGGGGGCCTGGGGAGATGGTGCTGGTGGAATTGGAGCAGTCTTCTGCACTACCTCCTGCTCTACTTTCTCTTGGGAACCATCGGAAACCTCCAAGGGGTTCTCCTCCTTCGTCTCAGTAGCCAGGTCAGATGAGCTATCCCTGGGTGAGGTGTTCTCATTCTCCCCCTCTGTGGTAACAGCTGGCTCCTCTTCTGTAGCAGGCTTCTGTGTGAGTTGGTCTGTGTCTGGCTCAGAAACTGCTGCTGCTGGTGGTGCTGCTGCTGGTGGTGCTGCTGCTGGTGGTGCTGCTGCTGGTGCTGCTGGTGCCGCTGCTGCTGGTGGTGCTGCTGCAGGGCTGGCTGGAAGAGGGAGCTCAGGTGAGCGGTTATGGGCTGGGGAGCTCGGGGGCGATTCAGGAGCGGGGCTACCGTGAAGAGAGTTCACTTTGTTCCCGGTGGATGGTGAGTCGTTAGTGAGGCTCTGTCTCAGCCCACCATCCAGGCCAGGCTTGGAGATACACAGGGAGAGAGGCTGGTCTTCAGCCTCAGCCTCTCCGCTGATTGCTGGGCCAGAGGTGGGGCCAGCAGCAGCGTCAGTGAGGTCAGCGGGGGTGTGAGTGGAGCCGTTAAGTAGCCCATCGTCTGTCTGGGAGCTTTCTCTCAGACTGAGGGCCTCTTGTGGATTATGGGTCAGAGGTGGACTAATACTGGGAGCGGAGAGGTCAGATTCAACCTTCGGGCGACTCAAATCAGCTGGCAGGGATTGCTTGAGAGCCGCCCCCAAATCCAAAATGCTGAGAGGTGGGTTTTGGACGATGGAGCCGCTGTTGCTGCCCATGGTCAAGGCCAGAGGGAGGAGCTGTTGAGGCTTGGAAGGGGAGATGGAAGGGTGGTTCATCCTCCGATGGTTGGCGCTGTCCTCCAGTGGTGTGTCCATGTCCCCCTCCGGAGGTATCTGTCCTCCCAGGTGCAAGCGGATGTGGTGCTGGAGCACCAGGGCGTTGGTGAACTTGCGGGGGCACAGCGGGCAGGAGTTCTGGGCGCGGGCGTTTGGAGGGCGGGCGCGGTGGGTGGCCAGGTGGGCCCTCAGGCTGCCCTTGGTGGAGAAGGAGCGGCCACAGAGCTTGCAGGGGAAGGGGCGCTCTCCCAGGTGGGTGGCCTGGTGGAGGCGCAGGGCTCTGGGGCAGCTGAGCACACGCAGGCAGACCCCGCACTGGTTAGGGACCAAGGAGGGGTTGTTGGATAAGAGGAGGTCGTGGTTGGCCAGATCCATTGCCCCTGCGGTGGTGTTGGGGCTCAGGCCTAAGGCTGCCATCATCTCCCTACGGTAGGCATTGGAGCTGGTGGTCAGGTCTTGGCCGTTCATATCCCCATTGGCCGAGTTGTCGTCCTGGAAACGCAGAGAGGAGGTGCTGCTTTCCTGAGGATGCTTCTCCAGCTTCTGCACCAACCGCTGCAGCTTAGAGGTGTCGGAGGTTTGGGTGGAGGAGGAGGTCGGGGAGGAGATCGACGAAGAGGTGGGTGCTTTAGGGTATGGAGGGAAGGGGAAGGGGAGCTGAGAGTGGGGGGAGGCGAGGTGGGAGGCAGAGGGGTGTGCTGGAGGGCGGAGGAGGGAGAGGTGGTGGGCTGATGCCCCACCAGGGAAGAGGATCTTGGGGAGGTGGGCCAGCTGGGAGTAAGGCGAGCTGGGGTGGAGTCCAGAATGAGGAGGGGTGTTCTCGTCAAACCTCTGCTGCTTGGCTCCCTTGAACAGGCTCCCCATTGTGGATGAGGAAGACCCGGCCGAAGACGAAGATAAGATGCTGCCGGAGGCGCTGGCCGCGGCTGCAGCGGCGGACGCTCGGTTGAGCTGCAGAAGGGAGTGGGCCGTGGAAAGCAGCGCCATGTCCACGCTGGGGGGCAGGGGGAGGGAGGAAGAGGAAGGGCGTGAAGATGCTCCGGACAGGAATCCCAGAGCCATGCCGTCCGCCAGCCCCACGCTTCCTTTCACGCCTGTGAACGCCTCCTCCTCGTCCGCCCGTCGCTTCCTGCGCCTCTGGCTGGAGGAGGTGGAGGGACTGGGGGTGGGGGTGGGGGGGGGTGGGATCGGGTCAGACAGGGCCGGGGGCAGCAGGGAGAGAGAGAGCTCCGGGTTCTGCTCGCGGTGCCTCAAGAAGTGGGCTTTCAGGTTGCCCCGGGTGGTGAAGCGGCTCAGGCAGACGGGACACTGGTACGGCCTCTCGCCCGTGTGGGACCGGAGATGGATCTGGAGGGAGGAGTCACTGCTCAAGACCTTCCCACAAAACCTGCAGGCGTGTGGCGGACGCCCTGCTGAGGAGGAGCTGGAGGACGACCCGACAGATGAGCTGGGGTTGAAGAGGTCCTGTGAGAGGCTGCTGGTGGGGAGGGGTGGGGTAGAGAAGCTGACCCCATTACTGTGGCCAAAGGGGGATGTATTAGAAGACTTTTCGTGGAGGTAGCGTGGGGGGAGACCCAAAGAGAGAGAAAGGGGGTGGAGGGAGGCAACTGAGGAACTCATGGTGGAGGAGGAAGAGGAGGATGAGGTAGAAGAGAGTGGGGCCCGGTTCCCATTACTTTGAGAGAAGCTGGGTTTTGACGCTGCTGGCTGGGGGAAGAGGGAGGGGAGCCCGGAAAGGAGTGATGAATCTGAGGTAGAGCGAGGGGCAGGGGAGGGCTGCGTTGGGGAAGGAGATCCAGACCTGTTGTGGCCGTTGGCAGCAGCCTGAGGCCCATCCTGGGAGTAAACAGCCCCTCCGAGGCGGAGGACGTGCCTGCAGATCTCCTCAGTCATCTGCATCTGGTGGATCTGCCTCTGCTGCAGCAACCTGAGCTCCTCCAGCAACACTGCCAGGGTTGGAGGAACCTGCAGCTGACCCAGGCCAAAGGGGCTCAAGCCCGTTTGCTGCCCAGGACTGGTCACTTCCTGCTGGGTCGTGGCACCGAGAGAGGACACCGAGGAAGAGGAGGAGGTGGTGGTGGTTGCGGACCTGCCCATCTGAGGGGAGGTCATGGTGGGGTGGGAGAGGCTCTGGTGGGTGAGAGTGTGCGGTCCAGACGTCTGACCGAGGAGGAGTGGAGGGGAGTGTGTCTGGGAGGACAGGGATGGGTGTGGGAAGTCAGGGGAGAGTGAGGAGTGAGTATTAGGGAGGGAGGTTGTGAAGGGGGTGACGTTGCTGGGCCAGTGGGGGGGTGGAGAGTTCTCGCTGGGGAGGGACGGTGCGTGGAGTCCCCCAGGGGACGGGCGAGGGGCCAGGGGGGGCTGGCAGTCCTGGAGGGAGGTGGGAGAGGATGAGGACGAGGAGGAGGTCAGTTCTGAACCCAGAGAGGTGGACGGTGATTTCACAACCAGCTGGTCATCTGTAGAGGGAGGGAAAAACATAAGTCACCACAAGATGTTTGGAACAGAAACTGAAGGAGGAATATGTGAAGACTCCATGTTCCATACACGGAAAACAAGCCAAGCAAGGTGCAAACGAAAACAAGTATGGTAAGACTCGACCGTTTAACTTAACCGGAAATGCATATACAACGCACGTTACACTTCAGTTAACTAACTGAGGTTTAAAATTTTGAAGCGTATCACTTTTTCCACACGACAAAAACTACAAAGTCTCTACAGTGTCTTTCTATTGTCTTGTCTTGTCTTACTCTGTGCTCTCCAAAGGACAACTCTAAAGCGTCTTTATCCCACAAAAGCTGGCAGACCACCTTGCTGCTATGACAACACCTTTCAGAAGACAATGCACGTCACCAAGACAACCCATAACCCCTCTTAACCCGCCCCTCACTCCAGCAGTTACGTCTTTCATCTCCTCATTCACCCTTCCCCCTTACGTCACAACAGGGGTCAAGGGTCAGGCCATACTAAGGGTTCCGAGCACTGTCCAAGCAGCTCTGATTGGTCAGTTCAAATGACCCCTCGAGCTCTGGGGTCAAATTCTTTCGAAATCTTGAGCACAGAGTGAGTAAGGAAAAAGAGGGGGGGAGGGGAGACAATAGAGAGACCCACTAAGTATTCCCTGCTGGAGGGCTGCATAGTGATGGAATTAATGACTGTACTTCTCACAACTTAGACTTGGTTAGATCCTCACTGAAATGGAGATTCAGGCTCCTGGAATAAAATTCTAGTTTCAGAATGAATGAAGTGAAAAACTTGTTTAGTGGTAAGTGTCCGGTCTGAAGTATGTTCCTGGTGCTGAACATATCCCCCCCCCCCCCAAACACACACACCCTCTCAGATTTTCTCTACCTTCTACACCCCCAACTGAGAGGGAGTATACAGTCAATAGAACTGCAGGGTGAGAAAGGGGGAAGGGGGCATTGAGAGAAGGGTATAAAAAAGAGGGGGAAGAACAAGGAAATGTGAAGGAAAGAAGTATGAAGAGAAGGGAAAGGAGAATAAAAGGGTAGAGATTAATCTTTACCAATACAACCTTTACCCCCCTCCCCCATGCAGCCATCCACATTTTTGGGTGATTAGAAAACTTCTCTATACCAATGGAAGACCTCCAGTGGCGGCCTGCATCAATAGTATCCCACTAACATCACAGGAAAATGGCCCCCTGACGCACTGAATGTAAATATTTAGTTTGCTTGCTCTGTCCTGTAAATCCTGCAGCAGAATCCTAAGTGACTGCAGAGACAAACTTATTGCGTTGAAAAAAATCTTCAAGGTGCGCGTTAAAACGTCATGCAATTGAATTCATTGATTTTCATTGGGTGGGAAACCTGTATAAAGTGCACCATTAACTTATGAATGAACCAGCTAAATCAACCAGTGCTTTCACTGCAGAAGACCGTAGAGAAATGACAAAAGAAAGGACCCTATTGATACTGACCGAGAGAGCTGCAGGTTTATGTGGCGACCTGTTGCTTGGATTCTGCATAGTGGGAGTAATTTAATAGTAACACATGCACTAGAATAATAATGAACTTTTTTCTCTCACCGTGCGATAGTAGCAGCGTGCCCCCCGGATCCGCGTTAACGAGTTGCTGGGGTCTTTTCTGTTTCCGGCGTGACATGATTCACGAGGGGGTCGGAGAGAGAGAGGGGGGCATCAGATGAAAGCACACCGGGCACTTTTCGCAGTTGCACGCGCTCCAAACAATCCCCCCCAAAACGCAAACAAATCCCGTCTAACTCCTGATTTCTTTGTTAAGTTTCAGGTAGCATTTAAACTGGGAGTATCAGAAGTTGATTCCTTGGATTGAGGGGAAAAAACGATTTTAAAAGTGGAAATCCGTGTGACTGCGCCGTGTCATTTGATGCCGTAGTGAGTGCCTGTGTGGCTGCTTTTCCAAAGTCTTCGCTCTCCTCCCAAAACTTGCCCAAATTGCAGCCCCTCCTCTCCTGCTGTTCCCCCTGCATGCATGCATACACTCACACATCACACACACACACATCATGCACACACACGCATTACACTGCAAGTCACACACAACCTCTCCTTGTTCTTCAGTAAGATTTGCATTTCAATAGCGTGGAACACACAGACTCCAGGTTCGCTCTTTTCTTTCGTATTTTCACGAAAGCAGTTAAACTTTCAATCAAAAAATGACAATATTATGTCAAAAAAACACATGGATTCAACCCAAAATAATATGTACCCCTCTTGTTGAACTTGTAAAGGATGTTTGAACTTTTTTGTTTAAGAGACGTATTTATGAAGTCTCATAAATGAAACGCATGTTTGTAGTTCCATCAACAAACAAAAGGAGATCTGACTTACAAATATTTATATTAAAACTTCGAAATCAGTGTAGATCTTCCACTTCCAAGTGATCTGAATTGAACCATAACGTCTAAAAAAAAATCATAACAACAGTAACCCTAGACTTGGTGGTGAGATTCGTGCAGTGGAATGAATGGGGTCCATTTGCCTTTCATTTTAAGATGGCTAATTAACTGGGGGGGGGGAAGGGGGGGGGGGGGGGTTCTCTCGATTTCCCCCTGCCACTCTAGAACATGGATGTGTTCCATGTTCTGTCTCCCCAGCACACACTGGAACCCCGACCCCCTCCTTCCACTGAGCTCTATTTAAAAGGGGAAGAATAGATGGGAATCTGCCACAATGGCGCACTGGACACAGTTGAGTGAGCATCTCCGTCTCCCCTCTCTCTCTATGAACCCCCGGATCCACTGCAATTCTGCACAATGCCCCTCTTTCACCCCCCGCCCTCACTCCTGTACCACGTGGAGCAGGGATAAAAGGGAGGTAGAAAGAAAATAGGCTCCCTAATTTAAGTAAGGTGTCCCACATGTATGTCTCCAGTGACTGTGCGCATGAAAACAGGCATCATGTCAAACTAGAAAAATATAATTGCTGACATTGTTAGAACTACTTGATTATTTTTTTTAACATAGAATGAAAAAGTGTCCCACGGTCTTCTAATCAGATTTGTAAAATAAAAAATATGAATTAAAAAGCGTAAAATGTAGACAACGTGTTGTGATTAGTTAAGGGAGATTAATCGATAATAGCCAATCAGATGACTTTGCCTGATCAGGAGTTGCAGGACTGTTTAACCTTCTAGCTTTGTTTTGAAATGTTACTTTATCATTGACGCTTTCACATTTATCCAAATTATTAGTCAAATACAGGTAAACAATGTATTTAAGTTAATGAACGTTCATGCTTAGATTTACAGGGCTTGGTTCAGCCTGTTTGGCTAACTTTACAGTAACAAGCTAGCTAGTTAACGCCAAACAAGCCTAGTTTGTGGTAAGATAGGCAGCCAACAACAGTAGCATTAGTACCACATATGTCTGTCCAATCTAGTTTGGTGATACCGTGTTATATTATTGTGTGTGGGCCCAAAGTTCCCTAAAGTAGGCCTATGGGAGCTATAGTTCTGCCAGTTTGTGCTAACTGCTTGTACTACAAATTGTAGTAACCATTTGCAGCTTGCTAATCATAATCTCTTGTGTCCTGTCATTGTAGTTCACTTGATATCCATGTCTCTCTGCGACGATACTCTGCTCTGCAACTTCCCGAAGTGTCGGTCCAAGTTGTGTGGATTTGCATGGGTCACGGCATGTTCACACGCCTTTTGCGATCAGCACGGTTCCGGTGAGTTCAGTCGATCCCCAGCGATCTGCCCCGCCTGTTCCTCCGCGCTCTCTGGGAAGCTGGACATCGTGCGCACGGAGCTGTCCCCCTCAGAGGAGTACAAAGCTATGGTCCTCGCGGGACTCAGGCCCGAGACTGTGCTGGACATCAGTGCACGCGCTCTGGCCTTCTGGACTTATCAGGTCAGTGGGGGTGTTATTGTTTTTTTGACTCCTCAAGCACACCACTATTCAAATGGTTCGCCATTGTGTTTGATATGTGTGCAAATCCCCTTGAAACAGCGATTATCACACGCAAGTGTCACCACATGAAGAACCCTAGTGTGTGTGTGTGGCAGGTGCACCAGGAGCGAATGTACCAGGAGTACAGCCTGTCCCGAGCAGAGGGGCAGGTCAAGCAGATGGAGAAGGTTCTGACCCAGCAGAACCAGAGTAGAGAACTGGAACTCGGTGCGATGAGGGGGGAGATCGCTTCCCTGAAGAAGGTACCGGCACCCCATGCATCACCGATCAATAACAGGTCCTAAAATGCTGCAGTGTCTGCGACCATGTCCCTCAGCCCAGGTTGTAGTAGCAGGTGTGACTTATCCCTACTTCGTTTGTCTCTCCACCACCTCCTCCTCTTCCTCTCCTCTCGTCACCCAGGTGACGGATGAGTACAAGAGGAAGTACAGCGAGGTGTCGGAGCGCCTCATGGAGAGGAACAGACAGTACCAGAAGCTGCAGGGCCTGTATGACTCCCTCAGGCTGCGGAACATGGTGGTGGGGGAGAGAGACCCGGCCCCCCACGGAGCCTCCGACTTCACCTCAGGTGAGAGGGAGGGAGAGAGGCAGGGAGACAGAGGGGAATAGGACAATCCTGATTGTATTGATGTTACGTTCATATTTCACGTGATCTCCATCCATCTATACAAAGTACTACTAATACAGTAGGAATACAAAGACAACACATTGAGAAAATGCAGAAATCTGCAAGGAAAACACTTGAGACAGAACACAAAGAGGGCATGTTTACTGCAGGGACAACAGACTGAACACAGGATGAGGTTACTTAGTGGCTTCAGGGGGGAAAACAGCTGGACAGCAACAGGAGACACTGAATCTTCTACTTGTTTCCCAGGGGTGGTCAGGCAGCCCTCCCCCAGAGGAAGCCCTTCGTTCCTGGGCATGGGCGCCGAGGGGGACAGCCGCCTCTTCTCCTCCCTGGAGGCCGAGGGGGCGAGGACCTTCTTCCAGTTCAGCTCCCCAGCCAGAGACAGAGGACGCTGCTTCATCAAGAAGCCGTGAGCGAGCTCACCGCTCCAGACTGTCGGTTCAGAGGTTTGTCATACGATGGTTAGATCAATTACAGGTTTGTTGGTTATTGATTACTCTTTCCCTGTTTCGTTTTTATCATTGTGTTGTTTTCAGTGTTATAAATGGTGAAAATGCATCCTCTTTATTACCATTGTTTGTATTTGTGAAGTTGTGTCCAGTTTGTAAGAAATGATTGGTCAGCATTATTTGTGGGAAGTTCGTTTTTATTCTTTTAAACGCATTGTCGTCACAGTCATTGTCTTTGTTCTGATTTACAAAACGCCTCGTCTCCCACTCCCACAGCAAACCAAATACAAAAGAACTATTTATAAATATGTACAAAGAGTTTGTCGTAAGCCTATTCAAAGTGTCCTACTATTTACAGGAAGTCAAATATTACAGGCACGATTTTCTGATGTTGAAACGTATAAATCATGCTTGTTTCTGGCTCTTAAGCCTTTTTTTTTCCACGTGTTTCCTCTAAAAAGTCCTCCGCTGCTTCTGTCATTCGCTCTGAGGCTTGTAGCTGACCGCAGCAGCTGTCTGACTCTGGGCGTTCTGTTTTTTTCCGTTCACGATGAGGAGCAGAGGAGAGTCCACTCGTATACTCCGGAAATCAAAAGCCTGGCAGGGAGACAAAAAAAAAGTCAAAGAGTCTTTAAGTGAGGAGTAAAAGTATTTATCTTCACTAAATGTGTGGTCAAAGTCAAATACAGTGTTAGAAGATGATATGTATTTAACTAATGTGACAAACAGCCTGTGTTGTGTAGACTGTGCAGCAGTTTTAAGGTATTCAGGTCTTGGCTGTGTTCCCTGTGTGTGTGTGTGTGTGTGTGTGTACTGTAGCAGACACAGACCTGGCCGTTGTGCGCTACGCTGTGGCGTTTGACCTGGGGCTCTGGGACGACCACAGAGTCTCCTATCAGGACCCCCCAGCTGTTGGCTGTGTTGTAAACCATCACCAAACAGCATGTCTCCTCACTGTCCACCATGCCAAACGTACTGAGGGAGGGAGAGGGAGAGAAGCGAGGAAGACACCTCTGTTTACTTTCTCACGTATGCAGAAGGCAAAGTCATGCTTAAGCCAGAAAACTGATTTGCATTCCTATTTTCCATGAATTTAAATACAGAGAGAGCGACAACCACTGCTGTAGCCTTATGTAGACAAGAGACTGAACTGTGAATAGAGGGATCAACACAACCCCCCCCCCCCCCTGAGAGTTAACTCACAAGGCCATGCGTCCTTCAGAGGCCAAACTGAACACCACCTTGCCCAGGGCGGCCACCCCAGCGTTGTGGCCATGTGTCAGGGAAGACAGCAACCGGGGCTCCAGGCTTCCAACTCGGCCTGTGGGGGAGCGGAACTGAGGATTGGAACATGGTCCCAGGGCTGAGGTGCTCAGGTTGGACAGCATGGTTCTCAACCGGCGCGCCTTCACCTTGCCCTGGGGATTAAAAGAGACGCGTAGGGAAGAAATGTAATAGCATGCTGCCACCTACTGGGTGGAAGGAAAACTACAAAACACTTATCAGGTCTCTTTCAATGAAAAGGTCGAGATTCCAATACACCAAAATGATCAACTAGAATCAGCATTTAGCACTCATAACTAAACAGGATGACTTTTCTCTAAGTGAAAGTTGCTTGGGTGGGTGTAGATGGGATTGTCTCTGTGTGTGTGGGTGTGACCTTCATCTGTCCCACCTTGTTCTCTATGAGCTCGGTGACCTTCCTCAGGTACTCCAGCAGCTGCCTCTCCCTCTCCGGAGGCTCCTCCCACCCAGGGTCCAGAGCCGCCGCCCTACTGTAGCCTCCCAGCGCCGACCCAAACATCTCCTCGTACTGGAACAGCTGAGGCAGGGGGGGGGACGATCAAGCAGGAATCATTACTAGTGTTCACAAGGGTGAGGCCACTGCCAAACACAGAGTACAAGCCAAATATCTGTGTGGTGAGTGAAAGGCATTAAATTACAGGCATTTTCACAGAAGCACGAATGTGTTTACAAACCGTAGCTCTGTTGAAGTGCAGGTCAGGGTTAGAGGAAGCTGTTCTGTCCACTTTCTCCTGAAAGACAAGAGAAATAAAGAGTTGGTACTGCTTCTGCAGATGCATGTAAAATATAAATGAAAATACTTTGGAGAAGAAGAAGAAGAAAACGGATCTGAGCTTGATGTTTTATATATACTCACAGACTGGGCGTAAGCACTCAGAGCCTGTTGTGACATCTGAGGGTTTTGTCCGCACGTGAAGAACAGAGATATATAGGCGTTCCCCAGGATGTCTGTCAACATAACAACAAACACACATCTGTTTTTAAAACTGTTTACCCGAATTTATACAGATTCTTCCCTTTGTTCTGCACAGTGATTGAGAGACACCTCCTTCATTGGAAAAACAGAAGCTGGGAAAAATCCTCAGCTCTTTTAAAGACACACAAACACACACTCTTTCCACCCCACACACACTCACACCAGGATGTCCCATCTGTGACGTCCAGATGCACGGCCTGCCTGGCCATATCCACGCTCTCCAGCACCCTCTTTCCCTGCTCATCGCCGCCCTCTCCTGGCAGCTGCCGCAGCACCATGGACAGGCTGCGCAGAGACACCTTGTTCTTACTCTAGAGAGGGAACCAAAGACCAGAAGCATAGAGTTCCAACAGAATTCCTGTGCTTAGTTCCGAGGTACAATTGAACAGGACACGCAAAATGCAGTCTTTCGCATCATCTCAGCTACAACACTGTTAAGTTGCTATGGCGTCGGTCCACCTCACCTGCTGCAGAGCTCCAGTGAAGCAGGTCTTGGCTGCGGTCAGATCTCCCTTCTTCCAGTACTGCTCCCCCAGGGTGTTCCAGCCCTCCACCAGGCCCGGCTCCAGCTTCACAGCCCGGGACAGGCACTCCTCCGCAGTGAGGCTGAAGGCCGGGGCCACGCTCAGACACCTGCCCTTCAGCAGCAGGAACTCAGCACTGTGCCTGTGAGACTCTGGAGGGCAGAGGAGCAACATTAAGATCAACGTTAACTAGCTTTTTCCTGTGCAAGTCATTGGGTGGCTTGTTTAGGGATAACTTCTGGCTGTAGTGATCGTTACCTTCTGTCTCTTCTAGTTTCTTCAGCGCTTTCTCCATCTCCACGGCGACGTCACTCTGTTTCCTCTCAGCATCTTCCACACTGTGCGTCTCAAAGTAATGGTCCCTAAAATTATACAATTCATCCACAATGTCCTAAACCAAAGAGAAATTATTTATATAGTTATTATTATTTGTTTTGTTTACAATGAAGCACAGTCAATATAATCACTGAACAAAATGAGAAGGCATGAACTAGCACATCTGAGACAGTCAGAGCAGATGCAAGACAGACACCTGATGTAGTGAATGCGTGTCGCAAAATGACGGAAGGTGACACAGCACCAGGGCTGCATGGCTGCTCGATCTGGTTTGCTACAGCAGGCCGTGGATTATCTATCTATTACAGTACAGGAGCCTCTATCGTACAAAGGAATCAGCAGCTACAGGGAAGATCAGCACATGTAGGCAGATTCCCACCGATGCTGCACATTTTCAGAAGTCTAAAGCCTGCACATCTCTAGGTGATCATCTTGTACCCAGCACCACATTAAGGACGATTATCCTGACAGTTAGTGTCAGTTGTTATAGTAACGACTGGTCACTCTCATAAACTACAGTGGTTAACCTAATGTAGAGCTAGATTGACTAGAACCAATACGCAGGAAATATGACAATAAGTGAAATATATGTTCTACAGAGTGATTATCGAACACGACAAGTACCTTTAAAATGTGTAAATCATCTTTGTCTGTTGCAGGCTCTCCATCCTTCTCTACCTCCGCCATCTTTCCCAGCAGTTGTTGTAAAAAAAGCAGCAAAAAAAAAGAAGAACATTGTAGAAAAGAAAGAAGTAGGTCCATCTAGCGGCGCTGACAAGAACCAGAGAATGTCTGAAATAACTTATTTTTATGTATTATTATTCATCCAGCATGAATATAGTATGTAGAATATATATTGGCATTAATGTGAACTACATAGTTTAATTTATATTTTTCAAATTAGTTCTAATTTGTTTTCCCGGAAGTCATTCCGAACAGGAAATGTGTCCATTGCTGAAACACACCGACTCGTGTTCCAAAACCTTCCTACATTACTCGTTTTCTGCACATACTGTTTTTAGAATAATCTGAAAAAATAATTGAATATATATTAAGAGTAAAATATTTTTTGTGTGTAATTTCACACCCGTCTATGTATAGGTACATTTAGTTGTATCGCCCAACGCTGTGGTTGAGGGAATGTAGAGCCTCTATTGTTGCTGCACCGCATTGTCGCTTGTTAGTTTGCAGATGTAGGAGGGTCTTGCACTTCCTATTTTAGTTTTCTGAATAACATTTACAGTCTCTCGGACAATGTCGGACACATGGAGCAACATTCAGGCACACAAGAAGCAGCTGGACTCGCTTCGAGAAAGACTCCAAAGACGACGGAAAGATCCCACGCAACTTGCCGCAGGTAACAGATGTGAGATGAAGGAAAGGCGGGATTAGTTCTCAACCAGACCCTGATGGTCCGAACCTGGCTTTATGCATGTCTTTATGTATCAGTAAATCAAGTCATTGGATACGGGTGATAAAGTCTCTCCAAAATAGCGTAATACCTTCATCTGTAACGTAGGTTATTAACCCATGTAAATATATAAACGAAACTGTAAGTAATGCTTCCGATCTGTGATGCTTGCGTGTGACGCTTGTCTTTCTCAGAGGTGGGCGGCAGCTCAGAAGGGGCTACAGCCAGGAGTGACAGCCCTGGTCCCTCCGTCGTCAGCCCGCAACAAGAGGAGATAGAGCGTCCGCCGGACCCTGAACTAGAGAAGAGGCTGCTTGGTTACCTGTCAGACCTCAGCCTCTCACTCCCTACAGACTCCCTGACCATCACCAATGACCTCAACACGGTGAGTGGGAATTGCATGCGAGGTTCTTTTGTGCTGTGCTTGGAGTAGATAGAGAGAGGAAGAGAGAAAGCTAAAGATTATGTCAACTTCTGTACTTTAAGGCTAACTTTGTTTTGTGCCTTCCCAGGCTCAAGCCTGTCCTCTCCTACTGTCAACCATTTATGACACAGTTGTCGATTTCTTCTTCTTCAGTCAGAAATCCCGGTCACTCATGGCTGCATCCAGAGCCTTCTCCTCAAGTTCTCCGCCCAGGAGCTGATTGAGGTCCGACAACCTTCCCTGGTCTCTCCATCGTCCACATCGTCCTCCTCGCCCTCCACTCTGGTCATCTCCGTGGACCACACTAAACTTTGGGCCATGATAGGGGGCGGGGCCATAGCCCAAAGGGCTGGAGTTAAGAGGAAAGCAGAGGACCAAATTCACAACAACAGAGTACCAGGCTCCTCCCCTTCTCTCCAGAGCCCACCCTCTCCTCCGCTCATATCCTCCATCTCCCTAGCGCCCGCTTCCTCCTCCCAGATGGCAGGGTCCTCTGGAGGTGGAGGAAGTGGGGCGGATAAGAAGTCAAGGACCAATAAGGGGCCGTCGTCTCACCTGGACATGGAGATCGAAAACCTCCTGAACCAACAGTCAACCAAGGAACAACAGTGCAAGAAGGTGGGGATGGAAGGAGGGGAGAAGGAATTAAACAAGCTTACTATAAGTAGCATAAACATTTTGGCTCTATTTGTGATTCTTGTGAGGAGATTGGTCATTGTTTAGTAGTTGACGTGTGTGTGTTTTCCCGCCCTGCCAGGTAAGCAGAGAGATCCTGGAGCTGTTGAACACCAGTACAGCCAAGGAGCAGTCCATCGTGGAGAAGTTCAGATCACGTGGTCGGGCTCAGGTCCAGGAGTTCTGTGACCACGGGACCAAGGAGGATTGTGTCAGGTCTGGAGACACACCTCAGCCCTGCACTAAGCTACACTTCAGGTACACTTCTCAACAATCCTCTGGATCTCTCTATGGATCTATCCCGCTCATTTTTATTCATGTATCTAATAATCCAGAGGTTCTTTATAATGGATATTTTGTTGTTGTTGATGCTTAACTACTTGTTTGTGTCAACTTTCATTCGCTAACCAATCCTGACCTCAGAGTGTTTTCTAACATCTAAAGAGCTGCATTTCATAGCTCATTGACTGTAGATCTCTTGAGGCCCCTCAAGTGTTGCTCTTCTGATTGGTTAACGTACGCTTTGATATGGTCCCATCCCATTGGCTGAAACCTGTCCTTCGACCTGTCACTCAGACGGATCATCAACAAGCACACGGACGAGAGCCTGGGGGACTGCTCCTTCCTGAACACCTGCTTCCACATGGACACCTGCAAGTACGTCCACTACGAGATCGACGCCCCCCCGGAGATGGAAGGGGGTCTCCTGGACCCTCAAGGAGGGGCGGTGGAGCTGGGTCTGCACCAGGGGGACGCCGACAGCAACGTGGGGAAGCTGTTCCCCTCGCAGGTGAGAGGGGCTTCGCGGGGAAAGTAGAGGAGGTTTACAAGGAACATAGGAAAATGTTCTGGCGTCACCTTGGCAGCCGCCATATACCTGCACATCCTTAGGAAAGAGGGTAGAATGAGACAGGATGAGAGTTTGGTCTGTAGGGTGACTTAGGTGAGACAGGTGGATGAACTTCTCTATATCCGTTGTGTGTGTGTGTGTGTGTGTGTGCCCGTCTCCTGTCCTCATCCAGTGGATCTGCTGTGACATCCGCTACCTGGATGTGTCCATCCTGGGGAAGTTTGCGGTGGTGATGGCCGACCCCCCCTGGGACATCCACATGGAACTTCCCTACGGAACGCTGACGGACGACGAGATGCGCAAGCTCCACATCCCCTTGCTCCAGGATGACGGCTTCCTCTTCCTCTGGGTGACTGGCAGGTGGGACCACCAATCGGATCGCAGTGTAGTATGACAGCGTCACCGGATGGGACAGATACTTGGAACAGTGAATTGAGAGTCGAATTCTTAATGCTCTCAGTCCATGTACTGATTCTGTTTGTGTTTTGCACTGTGTGTGTAGTTGTGATCTGTCATGTTATTGATTTGCATGGTTTGTCTCAACAGGGCTATGGAGCTGGGGAGAGAGTGTCTCAGTCTTTGGGGGTGAGTCTTTGGATAAGAGCGTCTGCTAAATGACTAAAATGTAAAAATGTCAATGTTTAGCTCTGGTCTGTTTACTGGCTAGAACAGCAACATAGCATAGTCAAGTCAGAACAGGGATCCTTCCAGCAGGTTCAAAGGTTTTTCTCTTTGCCTCTCTCTCTTTCTCTTTGCCTCTCTCTCTTTCTCTTTGCCTCTCTCTTTATCTTTGCCTATCTCTTTCTCTTTGCCTCTCTCTCTTTCTCTCTGTCTCTCTCTCTTTCCTCTCTCTCTTTCGTCTCTCTCTCTTTCTCTCTCAGCTATGAGCGTGTTGATGAGATCATCTGGGTGAAGACGAACCAGTTACAGAGAATCATCCGAACAGGAAGGACTGGTCACTGGCTCAATCACGGGAAGGAGCACTGCTTAGTAAGTGTGTGTCTTTGTGTGTGTGTATTGTAGTGTTCTATGGTGTGTGTGTGTGTTTTATTCTACATGATATGTGTGTTTGGTTACAGGTTGGTGTGAAGGGAAATCCCCAGGGATTCAACAGAGGACTTGACTGTGATGTCATCGTTGCTGAGGTGAGGGTCCTTATGAGTTCCTGTATTTATCCGTTCTCCTCTAATCTCTGTAGTATGTAGTAACATACTGTGGGCTCATGTCACTTCCTGTGCTGTCGCTCCCTCCTTCCTGTTTCAGGTGCGCTCCACTAGTCACAAGCCAGATGAGATCTATGGGATGATCGAGAGACTGTCGCCAGGAACCAGGAAGATCGAGCTCTTTGGTCGGCCACACAATGTGCAGCCCAACTGGTGCGTACACCTGTGTGTGTGTGTATGTGTGTGTGTATGTGTGTGTGTCTGTGTGTGTATACAGATGTGTAGCCAGCTTCTATTGCCAAGTAGTGTTCATTTGTGTGTTTGAAATCCTTCACTCTCTTCACCCACTCTCACTTGTCTCTTTTTCCTCTCTCTCTCTTGACAGGGTCACTCTTGGTAACCAGCTGGATGGAATTCACCTGTTGGACCCCGATGTCGTGGCTCGCTTTAAGAAGCACTACCCTGACGGGGTCATCTCCAAACCCAAGAATATGTAGATGTCAGATTACATCATCTCCTGCCCTGAGTCATGTGATGAGATAAGTAACCAATGACAACCCAGGAAAGGATTTTTTTTTTTCAACTACAGACTGCCTTTCATGTATTTTTATTTTAATTTTTTTACCTATTTCAATGTTTTTGTAGTAAAAACAGTTGGGAGTATGTTTGTCTAGGACGTGTAGTTTGCAAAAGATGAGAAAGAATAAACAGGTGTCATAAGTCCTTTTAGAAGAAGATGCATTTTACTTTTGACGCACAATGAAACCACACCAAATTCATGGTTGCTTTCCATTTTAGTGGAATGACCTTGTTAGTACATTTGTTTCTGTCAACGGCAAAAAAAATTCTTATACACAAATCGACGTGTGGGGAATAAAATAGGCTTTGTCTTTCACACACAGTTAAATTATCATCGACATTTTTCTTCACAGTTATTAGGAATCACCGTTCAGTTAATTAATCCTGTTCCCCTACAATCTTTGCCTTACTTTAAACCTAGATCTATGCTTTGTACAAAAATAAAAATTTATAAAATTCCGTTTTAGGAGAGAAAGTATTACAATGCTACTTTTGAAAAGGGATAATAAAGTTAAGGTTAGAGGAAAGTAAAGGAAACTCTGATTTAAACACCGAAACGTAATAATCGTTTTTGATGGTTATAGTTTTCAATTAATTGATGTTATTCCCCAGTTCTTTTAGATGCTAAAATCTACATATGTGTAAAATTCCTTCTTGTAACAAAAATATGTGTTATCTTGGTAAAAAAAAAGAAAGAAAAAAAAGCCACATTTCCCTTCATTTTGAAAGATTGTTAGTAAAGGCACAAACTAATTTCTGTCTCTTTTCAACAGAAAAAGACAGCTGTACTGTAAAAGATTAAACCAATAATGGCATCGATTACAGCAGTTACAGCACTGGAGTGTTTCCTAATCAGGTCTCTGCCTGTATTATTATATGTGTTGTAGTGACGTCTTAAGTTGAGCAAACTAAGTTACTAACGTCCAATCTAACTCTTAAAAACTCTTAAAAAAAGACTTTGTTCCAAAGCAGCATACAGAGTAGAAACAGGGAGATGCAGTTCAAAAAGAGGGGGAAATAAACCTAAACTTCCCAAAGAAAATGAATCTATTAATAATGCACTTAGTTGGTAATGATGGTGTAAACAATCTCCAATTCGTTCTCCTCTCATCACCCAAACAACCAGAAGTCTCCCGCTTGAGTATAAGACAAGAGACGATCACCAGGGATGGGAATAAAAAACTAACAGTACATTTGGAGAACTTGGAGCTCTTAAGACCTACAAAAATAATAACCATGTTCAGTCACCACTACACTGCCTTCAACCAAGGACAGAAGCTTCTGGATGCTGGTTCGAGCTCCAGCTTCACACCACGTGATACAGGTGTGGGTAACGTTGCACAGGCGTGGCGACGGGACGGGGACGGGGGGAGGATGGGGGGGTTAGTGGGTGACATCACAGCCCTTTTAAAATGGTGATGAGGAAGAGTCTGGTTCATTTAGTAGGTGGCATCCACAGCGTTGATGTTGCTGTCCATCTGGTGCCTGAAGGAGAGACGAGCCTTCGTGGAGAAGTAGATCTGAGAGCCTCTCTGGGTGCCCGCCCCATCACCATCACTGCTCCAAGACGCTGTGGAGGACAGGCGGGGCTTCATCTCCTCTACTGGCTCTGCAGGAAGGAGGGAAGAAAGATGGAGGGGAGAGGGTATGAAGGGGGTGGGAGGGGGGGGGGTGGATGGTTATGGATGGGATCATGAAGTTAATTATCGGCAAAAAACTAATTTAAAGCAGGTCCCTGCATGCTATCTTGCACAAGAGGATTCCGTGAGACGGTGAAACGTTATGTTATGTAGCCTTCAGGCCTGGTGACTTTGTGTAACAGATTATTTATTATGTAACTCTTATGTTTCACTTTTCTTTTTTCTTTTTTCTTCCTTGGTTGATTGACAGGAACAATTATTGGAAATATGTGCAGTTCAATGGAAAACTTTTAAGATTTAACATTTTATAATATGAGCTCAAGGCTTTCGAATTCCTCATACTTTGATTGCAGACCTGCTTATGAGGTCAAGTCACCTTATAAACGTATGTATTTCATTCGATTTTATAATCGTGGAGTGGTTAAACTACTTGCTGTTACTGAAGTGACCTTGAGGGGGAGGCGTGCTGTTCTCTCACCTGCCTGAGGGGGGCACTGTTTGCTCTTACAGCGCTCTTTACAGCGCCTGTAGAAAGGGAAGCACTGGAGAACCTTCACACCCATGGAGGAGTTCTAAGGAAAGACAGACAGAACCGTTGATTAGAGATGTACACTGAGGTAGTCGTCATTGCGTCCATTTATACTGTTTCGATAGCAGAAGGAACGTGTTCAGACAGTAACAATAAGCTCTTAGTAAAGGTATCAGGTAGTCAGTTTAGCAATCAGAATGTCCCTGGTTTAAAACCTCCAGCTGTGCCAACATACCGTTGTGTCCTTGGGCAATCTTATACTCTTGTACTTGCTGTAAATCGCTCTGGATAAGAGCGTCTGCTAAATGACTAAATGCAAATATTAACGTAATCCAACCAGTTATTTTAAGTGTTTGTTCAACCTGGAAGAAATGTATACAACTGTCGTTGGATCTGGTAGCTGAGCTGTGAAGGGGGTGTGTTACCTCGCTGTGTGTTACCACGCTGTGTGTTACCACGCTGTGTGTTACCACGCTGTGTGTTACCATGCTGTGTGTTACCATGCTGTGTGTTACCTCGCTGTGTGTTACCACGCTGTGTGTTACCACGCTGTGTGTTACCACGCTGTGTGTTACCATGCTGTGTGTTACCAAGCTGTGTGTTACCATGCTGTGTGTTACCTCGCTGTGTGTTACCACGCTGTGTGTTACCACGCTGTGTGTTACCACGCTGTGTGTTACCACACTGTGTGTTACCACGCTGTGTGTTACCATGCTGTGTGTTACCAAGCTGTGTGTTACCATGCTGTGTGTTACCTCGCTGTGTGTTACCACGCTGTGTGTTACCATACTGTGTGTTACCACGCTGTGTGTTACCATGCTGTGTGTTACCACGCTGTGTGTTACCATGCTGTGTGTTACCAGGCTGTGTGTTACCATGCTGTGTGTTACCGTGCTGTGTGTTACCACGCTGTGTGTTACCACGCTGTGTGTTACCACGCTGTGTGTTACCACGCTGTGTGTTACCATGCTGTGTGTTACCATGCTGTGTGTTACCAAGCTGTGTGTTACCAAGCTGTGTGTTACCACGCTGTGTGTTACCACACTGTGTGTTACCACGCTGTGTGTTACCACACTGTGTGTTACCACGCTGTGTGTTACCATGCTGTGTGTTACCACGCTGTGTGTTACCATGCTGTGTGTTACCAGGCTGTGTGTTACCATGCTGTGTGTTACCGTGCTGTGTGTTACCACGCTGTGTGTTACCACGCTGTGTGTTACCACGCTGTGTGTTACCAGCAGGGGCGGATCTACGGGGGGGCAAGGGGCAGCCGCCCCCCCACTTGAGAACCTTGCCCCCCCAGCTGCCCACGTACTGTTGTCCCATGACCCCCTGCCAAGACCTCTTGCCACCCCTTTGCCCCCCCATGTAAAATTTTCTAGATCCGCCCCTGGTTACCAGGCTGTGTGTTACCATGCTGTGTGTTACCATGCTGTGTGTTACCATGCTATGTAAACGCTCCTTTGCCAACCAGGCTTTCATGAATAGAGAGTCTTATGAGGGCCTCTTATCTCATCACAGGGTCAAAGCATAATCTAATTAGCGCAGTCCCTCTCTGAAGGTACAAAGCGCTCAGTGATGCTAATCTGTCCTTGTGTCTGGCCTGCTACGCACGATTGACACCAAGTAGACATGCCACCCTAGAACAAACTTTCCTCCACTCCACTCCCGTGTCCCTTCCTTCCTCCCCTCTCTTCCTCCCCTCTCTTCCTCCCCTCTCTCCCTCCCCTCCTCCCTCCTTCCCTCTCCCTTCCTCCTCTCTCCCTCCCTCCCCTCTTCCTCATTCGTGATTTGCTAATTGTAAAATCCATCGGACGTCAATGGAAGCTGGTATACTAAGGAAACTAAGAACCTCTGTGAGTGGAATTACGGAGGTCACACATGTTCTCACCCTTTCTAGGTAGACAAGCTAACAGGTAGGATCGTATCATAGAAAGCAGAAGATAATCTTTCCAAGTGAACCATTCACTGAAAATCTGTTCTCTACCCACAACTTGGATTAGTCATGTCCGCAACATATACAGCTAACTAATCCTCATTCCTCACTATTTCTACTAGTTCCTCTCTGAATTGTGCCAATGTGACGCACTTGTCTTAACATGTACAGGTACAAGTTAGTCAATGTTGACTTTTTTGCTGGAAGGCTGCATGCAGTTGGTAGGTGACCTACTTAGCTACTGCGTTTGTTTCATTCACAGTGTCACGTATCAATAGCGGTGCTTTATCACCTGGTCTCTGCAGGTCTGGGTCTGAGCCACCAGGCTTCAACTCTGAAACTATTTGATCTTCTCTCTGTCGTAAGCCTGATTTATATCTGTTGCACAGCTGGTTGATCTTCCAGTATCAACAGGTGCATGTTTGAACACATGTCCTGTGTATTAACCACCTCCACCTTGTGTGTCATTGCCTATTAGTCCTTGTCCCTTTTGAAGAACAAGACACATTCACACATTCTCGTAGCTTGTTATAATCCGGACACGTGTGCCGTTACCGTCGCAACCGTTCAGCTGTCGTGTTCGCTGCCCCGTTATTAGAAATGTAAGACTTGGCAAAAAGTTGAGTTGCTTCTTGTAGGTGAAGCGTCTTTCTCTTTAACACATGGGTAGAGATATCGACAGTACGTCCCTGCATTAACTTTGTCTGACTGGGGTGTTTGACATTGCACTGTCTGGGTGGGTGGGGGGTTGGGGGAGGGTCACCTTGTCTTCCTCTAGAGCAGTCATGAGGACCCCATGCTGTCTCCTGCCTGCCCTAACTGGCTCCCGGTCCCTTCTGGAGGCGTAGAGATAATGACGTCCTGACGTGTGACAGGAAGTGGCACCGAGGCGCCGATGTGGAAGGTTGTTGGAGCGAGGCCCACCTGTCGTGCATCTTTCCTGCTTGGCGGTGGTGACAGGACCCAGACGTGCGGTGTGTCTGTCAGCACCGCCTGTCACACACGCATTCTTGTTTCCTCTCTCCTTTCTCCACAGTGAGGTGACTTGGCAAGGGGGCGTAATAGCTCTCTTGCTCAAGAACGCATACGCAGTGTCTCTCTCTCTTTTCCTCACTCTCTCTTGTCCTCACTCTCTCTTTTCCTCACTCTCTCTTGTCCTCACTCTTTTCCTCACTCTCTCTTTTCCTCACTCTCTCTCTGAGCTCCTTATAGCACCCAGAGGTCAGGACAATAAGGGACTCATATCAGCGCAACACCCATTCCACTCCATAGGGAATGAGACTGGGTGATAATCTGGCTCACGTTCTCTGAATTCTATCTCCTCACCCTCCTCCACCTCTTGACACAGGTGCGGCAATGCAATCCTACTCAGACACAGAGGAACCATTATACACTGTTAAAGGGTTGCTTGGCTGGATCCTGTTAAGACAGAGAAGGATCTTGTCGTCTGCGGTGGGATTCTTCTGGGAAACCAAAGGAAATGTGCGTTTCAGAACTGAGAGGTAGATCTGATAAGAGCTTGTGAGGAACTGTTTCAGGATCGTAGAACTCAAGTTGAGTTTGTTATTGTACGGGTGGCGTACAAAGGAAAGAAAAAAGGAAAAGTGGGGTGGACAGGAAAAGATACACGCTGTTCAGGGTTCTCGTCTAGAATTTTCCATGGTCCAGAGTTATTGCACAACAATAATAAATTGTTGGTGTATTAATAACCTCGCTCAACACACAATTGAATGGACTTACTTTCTGTACTGAGTTTGAACCGACACACACAAAAAGAACTCTCCCTCCCTCCTTCTCTCTCTCTCCCTCACACACACACACACATACATACACAAACTGGTCACTGTTGAGGAATTTTGGGCCCAGGTCATTATTACCCAAGTAGCTCAGAGAAGTCTGGCAGAGAACAGTCACTACTGAATCCAGAACCCCCCCCCCAAAAAACAGTCAGTCAGTCTGCCTAGATAAACAGCCAACCAAACAGTCAGTCTGCCCAGATAAACAGCCAGTCAGTCTGCCCAGAGTAACAGACAGCCAGCTAGCCCATGGATCAAACTACAAAACCAGGCTTTTGGCTCCAGCCTCCCTCTCCCCACCCCCACAACCCCCCCCCCCCCCCCCCCCCCCCCCCCTTTTAGTTTTTTTCTTCTAGTGAGTGACAGGACCCTGCCCTAACCACAGGCTTGCAGAGACGTGAGGGACGTGCTGCCTAGAGGGCTTCCACTCACACAGGTCACACACACACTTCGGCATTCTGCTGGGGATTGCTCAATCACAGGTTGGACTTCCACATTTTAAAGGAAGGATAAACGAGACATAGAAAGATCTATGACATGCATTGAGGTGTTGGCTTGGTTGGTTCAAATGATTGTTTGATTGATTGTTAGACTGTTTGTTTGATTGGTAGATTGATTGACAGATTAAACTGTTGTTGTGTAATCCAGTGAAGCTTCTGTGATCGATGAGTTTGTTTCAGAAAGAGCGATAATGAAAGAGAAATACGTATGTGTGTGTTTGTAGGACTGATTGGCGTTCACGTTGTTTACAGGAAAAATGCCAGATTCATTATTTAATCATCAATCAACACAGCTCCACTATACTGTACACCCCTAATTTACAGTCACATGACCACTTTACTCAAATCTAAACGCAGCATCTCTGCATGTGTGTGTATATAAGATCCAGCCTCAGCCCCAGCCCCAGCCTTAGCCCCAGCCTCAGACCCAGCCGTAGCCCCAGCCTCAGACCCAGCCCCAGCCTTAGACCCAGCCTCAGATCCAGCCCCAGCCTTAGACCCAGCCTCAGATCCAGCCCCAGCCTTAGACCCAGACTCAGACCCAGCCCCAGCCTCAGAGCCAGCCTCAGACCCAGCCTCAGATCCAGCTTCAGCCCCAGCCTCAGGCCAAGACTGATTCAGTTATTGGTTTCCACACATTTGGAGCTGTCCCTAGACCTGCAGTTCAATCCTAAATGAACCAAACAGACTTGTTTTGAAGGTGACTCACACATCTCACACACTTTGACATTTTCTGCTGATACAGAACAGTCAGTCTTCCAGCAAAAACACAAATGAGTAGTTCAATTAGCTCAAACGAGCAAAACAGGTATTGATATACCCTCCCATCTGTTGACTTCCCAGGGAAACACTAGTTTGAAGTTTGTAGTCTCTGTATAATCTGTACATACCCTGTATATTCTGATTATACTGTTCATACTGTGTATATTCTGAGTATACTTATATTTATTATATTCTGCTGTAATAACTGTCGTTACCCTGTACTTGTACCTGTGTAATGACATTAAAATTGAATCTAATCTAATCTAATATAATGTTTCCCAACATATCAGCAATTGACAGGCTAATCCATGATTGAATTATTGGATAGTATCTCTATTTGACAGCTCCCCCCCCCCCCCCCCCCCCCCCCCCCTCTCTAAAAGAACCTCTTCTCAGTTTATGTCATACTAGGCTTCTCTCGTGTAACACAGCATGCTCAGGAAGTCTAAGTATAAATTAATGTGTGTATAAAAACAAGAAGGATATTTTATATAAACGTTATATCTTCCATCATCGAATGTTTATAAAGACGACTGCCAAAGGTGTGTATGAATTAATGATGATATATTACAGTAATCATAGGCTATCTGAATTATCGCCTGTGGGACAATCTATTTTTATATATTTTGATAGGTAACTTTGCCATTCTCCTTCTGACAGGGGGAATACCAATGGAAACTAGCCTTTTGGCTATAATTGGCTGCATTTACATTTTATCTGTAAAAGGTTAATTAATGTATACTGTCCCTCTATAACAAACAAAAAAAAGAAGAAGAAAAAAAATGCTCCTAAATGGACAAGTGTGTTTCTAAGAAGAGACACACCTCCTCCTTCAGAGAACTGGGTAAACAACCTGAACTCTCCCAGTAAACTTTAACTTAACCATAAAATACTGTGTTTATTCACACTTGTTTTAAATATGTGAAAACATTTTCGCTGTGGCAAAATATGCTGCGAATTATATTAGCGTTAACTGTTAAATATGTGTCTAGAATATAGAATACAGGCTACGTGACTAATCGAAAAAATACTATTTTGGTGTAAAATCTACAATATAATCTAGTCTAAAATTGTATTTAGTGTGTAACATTGTGCTGATAAAAGCTAATTTACTTACCTGATGCTGACACTTTGATGAGACGAGTAAAGATCAAAGTTTGCACAGTCTATAGACTTGGTTTCTTTAAGTGCTCCAATCACTTCAATATGTTTTCAACCGACAACCTTTCTTTCTGATTAAGACCTAGAAACTGTGCATCAAGACCGCAAACGATTTCTGCAGCCCTTCAAGAGACGAAACTTTAAATAGCAGATCCCGGGAACATGGCTATGAGACACGCCTTCCTCTCTATCTCCCCCTTCCTCCTCTCCCTCCCTCCCTTTCTCTACCCCCTCTGTATTTTCCTTTTATGATGATAATTCAGGAGCCTAATCTTTAGCCTAAGGAAACCAACTGTGGTCAATCAAATACATTATGATCTTGAGAGAAGGTTTGAAAACCATATCCTAATCTCTCTGTCTCTGTATCTCTCTTTCTCTCCAGTCCTATCCAGCTCTTTCTCCTGTATAGTATCACATTGATTAGACAACTGAACATGTATTCACTTGAGCCAAAACTGCTTTAACTCAAGTCACTACCACTGGACTGTTAGGATTCCTGTGTTGAAACACTTGTGTTTACAACAACCCAAAGAGTCCAAGAAAGTTTAGGGAGCGTTTTACCTGGAAGGTTCCGTCCATGCTTCAACTGAAAACAAGTAAAACAAGTATAAACAAAATTTGAAACCCCAGTGAGAGTGAAGGAATGGAATACTATAAGGAGTCTGTGTGTTTGTATCTTCTTACTGAGTGACTTACTGGGTGTAAATGTGCTGCAAATGACATTGTGAAGCAAATGTCTTGTTTTTTAAGGGCCTAGTACTTTGTTTGGTCATAAAGTTCAGGGATGTGCTATGTCAACATATGGTTATTATGTCAGCTGTTATTCAATGTTCTCCGAATTTCTTTTTTTCCAGTTCAAACCAAATGAGGACATTTCAAACGAGTATAGTACATGCAATGTCCCATCCCTCTTCTTACCTCCACCTCAAAGGTGTGGACATCCAACTTCACACAGTGGACATCAGCATCCAACCTACTGCATCCAACCTTTATCGTGTGGAACCTCTTAAAAAAAATGGTTTATTGTCGTTTACTACCCCTTCATGCTCTAAGGGCTTAAAGGATTTTAATCTCGGCGTCTCGCAGAGGAAGTCCTGCCAGGCCAGATTTACCTCAGTGGAAATTTACCCAGAAGATTTCTATGAGTAAGACTGATTAGAGCGTTGCCAGGAAGTAGCACAAGCAACAAACTAGCAAGTGCTGCTCTCACTCTCTAACCACTCCTCACTCTGTAATGGAAACTGCATGGACACCGCTGGCACCAGTGACATGTTTGAATGATCCTTGAACGAAGACCTGCATGCATGAGATATCTACAGTATGTTCATGTACGGTTTGGGTACAATGGTATTCCCAAATATCATCGCTGTTCATGTAATATTTTGGATTTAAAAAAAGAGTGTGTGCACAGTATTAGAGCCACGCATCATGCCTGTGTGAATGGTATTGGTCAATAGCATGGGGTCTGGAAGATATAGGAGATTACACACAGACACACATTTCAAAATCTAAATTCCTTGAAAGACATAGGATCTTCAAAAACAACTAGGATAAGATAAGTAATTGCAAACAAATCTTTCAATGGGGTTTAAGCAAACTTATCTTGATAAGATACGTTATTACAGTGCTTAGATTGTGCCCGTGAATCTTTAGAGGTAGTCAAAGCACCTGTTCCACATTGTACTGCACCTTTATATGATCCAGCCTTGGCAGAGCACATTTCCCACTCTGACACAATCCCTTTTGCTCTCTTTCTCTCTCTCTGACCCCCCATGTCCTTCCTCTCATCACTATCTCTCTCCTCTCTTTCTCCTCTCTATCTCTCTTTCTTTCTCTTTGACCCCCCCCCCCCCCCCCCCCCCCGCCTCTCTCTCTGCAGGTCCAGGTGAAATGCATCCATGTCAACTAGCTGTGGATCATTAACAGGCATCGGACTTTGGTTGACGACCGTATTGTTCTGATGGATTGGATCTTGATATCTCAGAGGAGCTTTGTAAGAAGGTGTCACAAAGTCTTCCCCAGAAGGGGGATTCAAGTAGGCTCATCTTGTCAGTGGGAGTGTAGTGGTGGTGGTGGGGGCGGGGGGGGTGTTCATGTAAGGCCTTGTAAAGGATGAAGGTTTGGTACTGTAGTTAATCACTGTGATCTCTTCAGTTCGACACCCTAGATCCCCTGAATATGATCCTAATATGGAGGACTGAGTGTCTCATCCAGTTTGATGGCCCTCATTAAACTGAACATACTTAGACGGGGAAAATATATTTGCCACAGATGCATCCCCATTGGCTTAGAACATTATGGTGACATCAGATGCCCTCTCGGGGAACCAATCCGACATCCAAATGGGAAAAATGGAATGGACGTTAGAATAGTTACTTCACCTGCTGTGAATCTGTAACCCGTCAGCTATTTAGTATATGATGCCACGCTTGCACTGGCAAGGGAAGGGGACAGGATAAGAATAGAAACACTGACCCACATGCACATAATCACGGACACACACACACACACACACCTACAGTACACACACACACACAGGTTATTCTAGCTTTGAGTTAATCATTCTCTACTTTTTCAATTTGTATTTTCTATGGAAATGAAGGTATACTCAGTCTTAATTATAACCTTGAAACACAAGAACACATAGTTTAAATGTTGTAACCGGGTGGCAGGGGAGAGCGATGACTGTTACAGGATGATGACAATGTCAGAGCTTCTTCCTCACTGTAACTTGTGAAAGATCAAGAATCTGGAGCTTGCACGCTGTGGTTAGATTTCACATCAAGCAGAAGATCATGACCCCCCCCCCCCCTGCTGCTTCTCCTCCATCACTTTCATAATCATTGACATGGACGATTGATTTGAAAACCTTAAACCTTGATTACATTGTGCAACCAAGACAGGTGGTCTTCTGTTTATCTCCAATATCTGTAGGTATCAAAGCCTGCATTCATTTTCACATTCCTTCACCTTCATGTACCTGCCTCCCAGGGTAGGTTAACTTAATGTTGTTGTATTATGTCAAATACTTGAAGACGTCAGGTTTTATCCAAAGCCCAGATCTCGTTGTTTCCAGTCCAAACTGTTTCATGCAAATCAGTGATGAAGTCTGAAGCGATGAAGTCTTGTTAATGAGTATTTACTTTCCTTCTCCCTCCCTTCCCTCCTCCTCCCCTTCCCTCCTCCGCCTTTATCCTCTCTCACCCCTCAGAGCTCAAGAGGTTCCCAGACCCTAGGCTGTTGTCGGTCTTGGAAAACATCACTTATTCTGGGACAGACTAGTTTAAGTCGCCTTGTGCTGGTTTTAGTGTCCAGCAGCTCATGAGGGACGTCAAGGCCCGCCCTCAATCCGCTCTCCTACCTTTCTTTCTTTTCCTCCTTCTCCCTCCCTCCCTTCATCGCTACCAAAGCCCTCTTACCCTCCCCTTTGTTTCGACCCCTGGCCTTGTTCTCTTTTGATCCAAGCACAATCAACACAACCGAGCGAGGACCGCGAGGATCCACCAAATCATATAATTAAAAGTGATGGGAATTGTAATGATTTCTTTATTTATTTATTGGGGGGGGGGGGGGGATTTGTCAGACTCATTTACTTTGGTCTGCAGTGCAGAACCAGAGTACGTCCTATCATCTCTTGTCTTTGTGCTTGTGTTTCCCTGTGTGCTGTATGGAGAGGGACTGGTCAGGGAGCAGAGGAAATGTAATGACTGAGCGGTCAGTGTTGGGTCTTGTCTGAGTACACAGCTTTGTTTGGAACTCCAGGTGTGTTATTCAGTGGTCGCTGATCTGCTGACTGCATGCATCAGCTCATCACTGAGGAGAGGAACAACACAGGAGAACAATACAGGAGAGAAACACAGGAACAAGGAACAGGCACAAAGAACAAGAAAAGTTGTTTATTTGTGTATGAGACACATGTGCATGCTCGTTTAGAACATTGGGTGGAAGGAAATATTAGTTTGCCTTTCTAGATTGTCAAACCTTGTGTGTCGTCTTAAATGATGTGCGGTCTAAAACCACGCGCTGATTAATCACGTGCAGTGAGACCAGTCTACACTAGCTGGAAGGCTTGTGTTCTAGAATGTCTACGTTCTGTCAAGGCAGGGGAGGGAGGGGTGAGTGTGTGTTTGTGTGTAGGACGGGGGGTGGGGGGGGGGCGAGGGGCGAGGGGGGGCTAAGTGTGTGATTATTTCTGCAGCCTGTCCTCACTAGTCCACACCAGTTCCAGTCCTAACCCTAAGCCTTTCTAACCCTGCAAGGAGAACCTGGAGTTTTAGTGTCACATAGTTCTGTTGTTCATGGGGGGAGGGGAAAGGGGGGGGGGGGGGGTTGTTTTTGGAAAAGGGGTTCAGAGCTGAATAAAGGGTCCCGTGTATTAATGAGCGCAGCAGGCGGACACAACCGAAACATTTGGCTTCACACTTCACTGGCCATCGCCCTCTCGCTGGGTCTGTCTGCTCTCTTTCTCTGCAGCTTCTCTGCAGCTCTCGGTCTCCCTCCTCTCTCTGGCTCTCTCATCAGCCCAGTTCATGCCCCCCCCACCCACCCACCCCCGTCTCCCCTCTTCCACTTCCCCCTGTCTCCCCCTGTAAGTCTTCATTACCACTGGTCCCCCAGCTTTTCTTCCTCTGTCCTCTTTCACTCCCTCTCGTTCTGTGTGAGTGTGCTTTGCATGAGAAGTAGCTCAGAACCCGCAGAACCTCTTCTCCTCTCTGGGCCCCTTCGCTTGGGAGCTCATCTGATCAGAATCAGAATTGGTTTTATTTAGTGATGTATGTTGCACGAACGGGGAATTTACTGTGGCGGGATGGAGCAAACAATAAACATAATTATACGGAACTTAAGTAAAAAAAATATATAAATAAAAATCGTCTTGAAAAAAAAATGAGGTACAGCTCTCTTCTCTGTTAACATCTATTTTCATCCACCACCATGGTCTCATGCTACCAGTACTACCAATCAGATTTGAGGTGTGCTTATCATAGGGTTTTCCTATTATACATTTTGCCAACCCTGCACTTACTGAGGGCAGAGCTATGCTGAGCATTCCTGACTGAATCTCTCACTCACCCAGCCTGGGCAAACATGCAGGCGTCCAGTCTGACTCGCCACTTGAGATGGTGTGTATATTTACTGTGCAACACGTCACATACGGTGTTTATCTCCAAAGTTAGGTAACAATTACCACAAAGCCGCGCCATGGCAACAAGAGATCAGAAGCTTAACCTGGACTTAAAAGTCCTTGTTTTGTTTGGTTGTTGGACGTTCTTGTTTTCACAGCTGCGTTGCATACAGTGACCACAGGGGGGAGCGCTGACCCCCACCCCGCCTCACAATCCTGTTAGTTCTGCATGTGCGCGTCCAACGGAAACTGGAGTAAAAAAAACTTGCGAAAGCAGAGAGTCATTGAGTGACCGGTGTCAGCGGATCTAAGTTCCCTAAAGTTAATGAAGTGTATGATTTATTGGTCGCAGTTGAACGCGCCAACACTGAAGCTTTCTTTAAAATCGTGTTTTCTGGTTGCGTAAGAGGGTTACAGCTTTGTTGTGTAGGTTCCTGACAGTGAGCCATCTGCATGCAGTCCTTTTTGCTTTCCCTCCCCACACTCACCCAATCACAAGACAATAACTCCACTGGTTGCTATTAATCAGTCACTCTTTGTATTGTTTTTTTTTGGGTGGGGGGGGGGGGGGGGGACAGTATTTATTACTGTAAAAAAACAAAACATATAAAAGATCCTTTGACAGGGACAAAGAAGCCACGTCTTGTGAAGACTCATCTCCTGTGATTGTACAGTGCATGTTCTCTCTCTGGACGCTCAATATAGGATCAGACTTAGAACACTTTAACGTTTTATGCGAGGCCATTTGTAGTAAAGCAATAAGGTCAGAGTCTGGTACTCAGAGATGATCAATAATACAAACTGAAGGAGAATCTAACTTAATAATTCAACGACGGGATAAACACAGACGACAAGCTCACGTAGGATTCAAAGGGTTACATCATACGTTTGGAGAAGTGAGTCGACCAATCCCTGTCAAGGCACTGGAGAAAGAACTGGAACATGCCGACGCCACAGTGGTCAAGAGGGAGATGGTCGTAGGAAGCCTCTTGCTTACAATCCACCGTCGTCCTGTCAAGTGGGGAGAGAAAAGACCAAATGTGACGGTCTAATCTCACGTTGCGGAACTTCAGACATTCCCTGGTTAACATTCTACATTCCAATCTGTGGATTTCAAGTTCATTCCATTCCATCGTATACAAAAGTGATGAGGGCAGCAAAGACCAATAGAACGCTACGCTGCATGTGAATTGGTTCATTGGAATTCCATATTAGAGTAAACATTACATATCACTGTAGTGATACCGGATGTTCTGGTTTACACATTTATCTCCCTGAGTAAATGTGTACACTGTAAAGCCCCTAGGTGATGTCACACACCAAGGAGTTGTGTGTTGAGGGGATGAGGGTATGTGGAAAAAGATGGTGGCACAGTAGACCTTAGTTGATGTGTATGTTCAACAAGCAGTTGAACGTACATTTTTTTGTTGCTTAATCTTCAACTGGTCTGCTGATTTCATTTGCCGGTTAGGGTTAGGACATTTTGCGATGCTCGATCATCAAATCTTTGTTGTTGTTGTTGTTGTTGCCAAATCATCCGATGGTCAAGATTGATAAAATTTCATATGAAGGCCTACACAGAGTACTATAGGCTTCCGTTTCACTCAGTTAAACCAAGCGCATGTGCGTGGGGCTGCCGTGGCGACGGAGGGCTGTTGTTTACCTCCTTGCTGTCTCGGCAGTCCCCACAGATGCAGCCTATGCAGCCGTTAATGACCTGGATGCTACAGAGGACGAGCTGCAGTAGGCCCAGGCACAGCGTGATGGTGAACAGGACGATGTGCCACAACACCACATTGTCGGGTTTGATGCACAAGTCCCACAGGGTCTTGTCTCCCAGGTAGCTGCTGTTGCCTCTGGGGGGAGGGGGGAGATGGAAGGGGAGTAAGGGGGGAGGGAGGGAGGGAGTAGTGAAAAGGAGGAGAGGCAAAGGTAAGGGGTAAGATCACATGACGGGGTGCCCTTGTAGTTCACTGGGTAAGACCATTAAGGTTAGTTGCCGTAGAGATGAGGGAGAGGACCAGCTATGAGGGCCACATCCTGTGTTGACGATCTGGTTACCAGGACGATCTGGTTACTCTCACGTGTTGACCGATTCAAATACATCTCACCGTGTGTGAAGTGGATCACATGTGCTGCTCTGGTATGACACTCAGCCTTGCAGCGACATCATGCCTCACAGCGAGGGCTAATGGTGTAGTCCAGCTGCCATCTAGTGGCTGTTGAGATGTACTACACTTTCTATAATTGCAAGGCTGCTACTAATATTTATATTTATTCATTTAGCAGACGCTTTTATCCAAACTGACTTACAGCAAGTACAAGGACATTCTCCCTGAGGCAGGTAGGGTGAAGTGCCTTGCCCAAGGACACAACGTCATGTAGCCACAGCCAGGAATCAAACTCCCAACTTTCTGATCATGAGCCCAATGCCTCTAGAAAGAAGAAACGATCCCTTATTAGTCCCACAGTGGGGACATTTCACAGGCGCACACATATTCAATGCATTGGCCGTGATTTGAACCACCACCGTGAATGAAACTCAGGCCTTCTGCACATGGTAGGCAAGAATCCTACCACTGAACCACCACTGAACCATCTGACTCCCTACTAACATGGAGAAATCAATTGAGAAAACAAATGTGAAGATATCAGGGAGACAGGCATAGGACGGGAGGGAGGAAGAGGGAGGGAAAGAGAGAAGCTTTTACCCAGGGGGGTCCTCAAAGGGGTATGTCCAGTCCCCGTCATCTATCTGACACTTGGGTCCTATAGCCAGGCCCGCTGACGACACACTGATGCAGTAGATCGATCCTACCATGCCGAATGCAGAGGAGAAGACTGAGTTCAACATCTGCTCCACACACACATGCACACACGCACACACACGCACACGGAGAGAGAGAGAAAGAGAGAGAGAGGGAGAGAGAGAGAGACAGAGAGAATGTGTGAGAAAGAGCCTAGGGTAAATACATGAAATGATGTATCGTTGACTCTATACTGACACACTATACTCTTTATTCATGATGGATTGACTGTGGTGTTCACACTAATAAACCTGTCACGCCACACAATAGAGAAAAGAAACACTATTGTGTCAAGATAACTTAATGGTTACCATTTGAGGCAATAAACAATTGTGCTCTTATCGCAACTTTACACTTCCTGTCTCAAAAAAAGCTTCCTCTTCACCTGTTTCTCTAACTGCATGTGACTTTACTTACCCGGCAACGGTTGCCGCAGCAACCTGCTCCGCAACAACCCTTGCCCCCGGCTCTGATAGCTGAGCAGCTAGGACACAGCATCTGGAATATTCCATACAAACAGGATATTAACTTTATTAGTCTGCTCCATGTTAATCACTGACATTACTAAAGTCATATACAGCTTCTGGAGCCATTCTCATTGTATGTTGTTGATTCTCAGTTGTATAAACTGCAGAAAGTTTATGGTTTCGACTTGAAGTGTCTTTAAATGCTTTCTAGTCTGTGTGTGTGTGTATGTCTTTGCGTGTGTGTGTGTGCGTGCACATTTATTTGTGCGTGTGTGCATGTATCCCCTTATCTCCTAAACCAATATTTGTGAATCCTGAATCAACCATTTTCTCGTTCCAAAGTGCGAGGACTGTTACAATGCTCTTTATCACTGTGCTGAGAGGAGTTAGTCTGAGGTACAATACAACCAGACGGATGTACAAAGATAAACCAGATTACAAATCACTCTTTATAAAATACACACCATTATAACAAAACAGAGTACCTAAGGACCAGCATCAAACCAGTCTTCTAAATCAGTCTAATAACGACCAGCAAATGACTACAGACACAGAAACTCAACAGATACTCAGAGTTGGAATCAGAAGAGTCTGTACGGTTGTGGAGGCGCAAGTGTTTCCTGGTCGAGTTGACATTAGTGAACCATTAAAGTTGTGAAGGTCTCAGCTCTTACGTAAACCACTTGAAGGTATTATGTTTAAAATACATTAAAAAAAAAGATTAGGTCCGGATTCAGTCCCTCCACCACTGTCACTGAAGAAGACATGCAAGCGCACCTTTTTTTTTTACAGAGAGTAAGGAACAGATAGCCTTACTAATTCCATCACTGTGTGCTCCAAAATAAACACATACACACTGACAGTGTGTTTCTACTTACAAAGAGGCCTCCACCGATGAGGCCCCCCATCAGCCAGACCTGGAGAGAGATGTTGGTGGTCTCCTGGATCTCAGCATTGGGGAAGAACAGCAGCAGGTTGGCGATCATGCAGCAGAAGGCGGAGGGCAGGAGGATCAGGCCCACCAGGCGGGCACACTTCCCTGTACAACACATGCTCTCCTCCTCGGCTCTTTCTTCTGTTTGTCTGGCTGTAGGTTCAACCGCTCCCCTTCTCTCCCACGCAGTCTCTGCTTCTCTCTACCTCTCTATTCCTCTTTCTTCAGTCGGGACGGGAGTCACATTCGACCGGGTCACAAATGTTGAAAAAAAAATACAAAATAAAAAAGGTAATTTTCAAATTTAAAGGGGGGAGAAAGTGTCCTGTTGAGGTGGAGAGAAAGAAGGACACACACTGACCGACCAAAGTGAGATCTGTGAGAGGGAGACACTGCTCAGCACTCTCAGCCGAAAGACAAACACAGTCAGTCACACACAGACACACAACAGCAGGACAGTCACAGAGGACATAGGTGATGTGACTCGGAAAGTTAATCCCAACAGCCCTGATGCTGTAAAAGAATATTGTCCTCTTTGTTTCAAAACTCCAGAACAACTGAACAGGGGTCCCCTATGGAAGACAAGATAATGCACCTAGAAATCTAGAACGCCCTTTTGTACCTATTCATATAATTTACACACCTATATTAATGACTGACGTTTATGGTCTGCAAGCAATTCATGCACAGGGAAGGGAATCACTTCTAAACCTAATAAGGTATTATTTTGAAGGGGCAGAACTAAACTGGAGGATGTGAAGGAAGTGGACACAGTCAGTATGATGAACATCGGGTCAGATGGCTCAATGGTTAAGGCGTTGGTCTCATGATCGGAAGGTTGTGAGATCGAGCCCCGGCTGTGGCTATATGATGTTGTGTCCTTGGGCAAGGCACTTCACCCTACTTGCCTCAGGGAAAATGTCCCTGTACTTACTGTAAATCGCTTTGGATGAAAGCGTCTGCTAAATGAATCAATGTAAAATGTAAATGTAAATAGCTGATGAATAAATACCAAACCCAGAAATACACTGGATCTATACTGAGGAGATCAACTGTGTGTTGTTTTCAAAGTGTCCCCTTTGATCAAAGTTGCTATGCTGCTGTTATGACTTTATTGGTGTCAAAGTGCTGGAGAAAGACTTAATGAAGCAAGGCCTATTGTTGAAATAAACTCGATTGCACTGACATCTGAATACCAGGCAAGACTCCAGAAATATTTAAAGGTGTGAATTCCTTAAGCTTCTAGTTGGCTGACTCCATGTCATTTCAGAATAGAATGTGTCTTACATTCCATCCATGTGACACGGTATGTGGAACGTTCCGTCGTTCTCTCATTCAACTAAAAGTCTAAAATGTAATCCATTGTGTGATTATATAAGGAAAAATACAGATAAACATGTTTTTTTTTTTTTTACAGGTAAACATGGAACGTAGCCAGCACTGTAAGAGACGCCCCCCCTCCCCCTACCCCCACAAAACACCTACAGAGCTGCCCCTAATTAACATTTCTGATAGCCTTACTAACCATGTCAGAAGTTGTTACACGTTCACTTACTTCACGGACCAAATATACCGAGATACACCTCTGGATATGTGGATTATTTGGACGTGTGTTTTTAATAGAATTTGCACACTTGGGCCTAGGACGCTTGTTCTTACCTCTGAGGTCAAAACCGCTCAGATGAATGACGCCCTCGTCTTTACAGAGTAAGTTTTTTATTCACCATGCAAATTGCACAAACACTGAATTTTACTGTGGCAGGATGGAGAGTCTTTCAGGGATATTGTTTCTCCACCATGTTATGCTCCTGCCATATGTTGTAAAGGTTGACATGTAGTCTAAATCTACATCTTTACCTAGGTGTGTGGCTAATCGTCAAATAGAAAATTTGTCGTCAGAACGATGTCCTGTTAATTGTTTCACTAAAATATATACTATAATTGTATAATCACTGCTAGCCTGAGTAGAATACACTGTATTCTGTGGAATGTAAAAATGGCATATTTTAGACTATTTTCTTATGAGTGGCGTAGAAGGGGAGTAGCTCTCACTTTAGTACAGCGGATTGCAAGCAGGAAAAAGAAAACATGCGATACTTGTCATGTGATGTATTATGTTAACATGTGTTAAAGTTAACATTCATGTCAGCTGTAGTAGCATATTTTTATGTTTTGGTGAAGGGTGCGTTATGCAATAATAATGTGGCGAAGGATATAACTGACAACTTGGTGGCCTTTTTCAATGCATGAAGGCTGTTACTGTGCTTGAGTAGCCTGTATCTATACACATTACTGAAGGGTGCTTGTTGTGGCCATCAGTCTTCTCATTTACATACGAAATTGACAAGCGCTTCAGTCCTCACTGTAGAGAGTGGGGTGAGGGGAGGGGTCAACATTCACCCAAACCACAGGCAATTCAACACCTTTATGGCGCTTTTCCACCGCAAATGTAGCTCGACTCAACTCAACTCGGTTTGGTAGTAACACGGGTGGTTATTCTTTGTGATACTAAAAGAAAGTACCCGCTACCAGGTACCATGAAATTGCAGTGGAAACGCCAAAAATGCGAGTCGAGCTGATACCATGCGGTGGAAAAGCGCCATTAGAGATAAACTTTATCCTTACAGCGACGTAGATGTCCAGTCGAATGTAGTTTACGCAAATACTGGATTATTTTCGCACTGGAGAATTTTAGGGAATTGGGCTATAATGTGACGAAGGATATCGTTGAAAAAAAGAAAAATCTTCTGACTGGATATGGTTTTGGCCTACAGCATGGGTGATTAATGAAACCTTTGCCCAACACTGGTAAGTACGGTTTTCTGTTACGATGTGTAAAAATATGCCTTATGCTTATTTGAAGATGTGGTCGCTAAGTTACAGGTTTTGTTTCGATTTATTGTGTTTTAATATTTTCTCTTGGAGAGGCAGTCGTCACGTGACCGTACTTTATTCTAGTTTTGTAGCGTTAGAAATGGTTAATTGAAACTTGCTGATCTGCACCCTGGGGGGAATGTAAAAATTTCATATTTTAGACTATTTTCTTATAAGTGGCGTAGAAGGGGAGTAGCTCTCACTATAGAGATTGCAAGCAGGAAAGCGAAAACATGCGATACTTGTCATGTGACGTATTATGTTAACATGTGTTATTGTCAACATTCGTGTCAGCTGTAGTAGCATATTTGTATGTTTTGATGAAGGCATTGTTTTAGTCATTGTTTGACTAGTTTTTTTACCGTGGCCTATGTGCTGTAGGCCTCCGGCCCACGTATCTTATAGATGCGCAGTCAGTGCAAATATTTCCTATAGGCTATAGCTAACCGAAGGAAGACAAAGGAAAAAATAAAATAGTCTTTCATGGATATTGTTTCACAATATATGGTTTATTGTAGCCTTAGTTTTGTGGGAAACGTGGCTAGGCTGTTTTGGGGAAAGTACAGGCCAAGGTTGCAGTTAAACAATGTCCAGCAGATGGCGTACCTTTGCCACAGCCAGTTAACGTGGACGTTTTTTGTTCTTTCGTGGACTAACAGCAATATTTCGACACCGCCTAAACTTACATTTTGTTAATGGGTAACAGTACACGTAGATGGCTTGTTGGTTGTAGAACAGTAACGGTCCTTATTTTGTATAGTTTTATCTTTCACTTCCAATTGGAGGTACGTGTACCACGTGACAGACCACGTTTTGACTTAAGAATCAAATAAACTCGGAATCTACATTCTTATGAATGCAGTTGTGTGCTTTGATAATCGTGTTTTAAACGCAGTTTTGGTCGCGAACTGGGTGCATAATATCGTTTATTAAACTGTGATATCATATGTCGTTCGTGGGAATGGGTCCGGTCTCTCGAGTGGCAGACCGGTATCGCTTCTCGGCCTTTTGGCTAAGATCAAGTGTAGTATCTGTTCTTATCAGTTTAATATCTGATACGTCCCCTACCCGGGGACCATATATTAAATTGATTTTTGGAACAGGGAGATGGAATAGGGGCTTGCTCCGTCCACTCCACGCATCGACCTGGTATTGCAGTACCTCCAGGAACGGTGCACTTCCCCCCGGGGAAATAACTGTGTTGAATGGAAATTCAGTAGTAAATTATGCGTATGTTTGTGAATAACTGAGGTTGTAGGTTCTCAATTAATCTTAAATTGTGTAGAATCGCTCATGTAGATCAACTCACAGAATAAGATGAAATAAAACCAACATTTGAATGTGTTTTTTCAACAGTGTTGAATGTCGAGTCACTGTGCCCTTGTTATCCCAAAGTCCTTCACACATGCTTAAGACTTGAATGACATATTACTTATGGTTATTTGCATGTATATCTGAACCTTAGCGCTTGAGTAAATATCCCTCGCCCACAATATTAAGGGGTGGTTGTTGTGGCCTTTCACACATCCTCCACCCTCCCCTCCTCTCCCCCCCTCTCAACTCTGCGACCAGACAAATTAAAAAATAAAATAGCATTTCATGGATATTGTGTCACAATATATGGTTTATTGTAGCCTTAGTTTTGTGGGAAACGTGGCTAGGCTGTTTTGGGGGAAGTTCAGGCCAAGGTTGCAGTTAAACACAATGTCCAGCAGATGGCGTACCTTTGCCACAGCCAGTTAACGTGGACGTTCTTTGTTCTTTCGTGGACTAACAGCAATATTTCGACACCGCATAAATTGGCCAACTTAACATTTTGTTCATAGGTAACAGTACAGTAGATGGCTGGTTGATAACAGTAGAACAGTAACGGTCCTTATTTCTTATAGTTTTATCTTTCACTTCCAATTGGAGGCACGTGTACCACGTGACAGACCACGTTTTGACTTAAGAATCAAATACACTCGGAATCTACATTCTTATGAATGCAGTTGTGTGCTTTGATAATCGTGTTTTAAACGCAGTTTTGGTCGCGAACTGGGTGCATAATATCGTTTATTAAACTGTGATATCATATGTCGTTCGTGGGAATGGGTCCGGTCTCTCGAGTGGCAGACCGGTATCGCTTCTCGGCCTTTTGGCTAAGATCAAGTGTAGTATCTGTTCTTATCAGTTTAATATCTGATACGTCCCCTACCCGGGGACCATATATTAAATTGATTTTTGGAACAGGGAGATGGAATAGGGGCTTGCTCCGTCCACTCCACGCATCGATCTGGTATTGCAGTACCTCCAGGAACGGTGCACTTCCCCCCGGGGAAATAACTGTGTTGAATGGAAATGAAGCAATAGTTATCTATAGTTGCAGTTAGAAGTGTTGAAAAGTTATAGTAATGTTTATGTTAATTACTATCTATTGTCTGTCTGTAATGTTCAGCAGTGTGTGAATGGTTTCAAGGAGTAGTTGTCACTATCCCAGAAATAAATCAGACACGCGAATAGTATGGCCCTAATAGTTATACATATCATTATAGTAACAATTTTTTTTGCGTTGTAAACTTTCAAAGTTTGGTCAGTTTGTCAGTATTCGTCATTCGTCATGTATTATGTTAACGTGTGTTAAGGTTTACATGCGTGTCAGCAGTAGTCGCCTACATATTTGGAGGGTTGGGCTTTCTGAAGTCCTTAATACAAGTTTTTTGTTTTACCGTGGCTCGACTATTCGTTTACGAAGGGCGCGTGTCACTTAGAACAGCTTAAACTATACAGAGCAGCTCTGTATCCTGGGCCCTCTCCTTCACAGGAGCTTGTATAGCTTGTATAGTAGTTACTAAAAATAAACATCTAGACAAAATGTTTTAAAATAAACACAATGTGACTTGTGATCCCAAAGTCCTTCACACATGCTGAAAACTTGAATTACAAATGACTTAAGTTTATTTGCATGTATATCTGAAACATAGCGCTTGAGTAAATCTCCCTCTCCCACAATATTGAGGGGTGATTGTTGAGGTCTTTCACACCTCCGCCACCCCCCCCCCCCCCCCTCAACTCTGCAACCAGTTTCCTCATTTACATACGAAATTGGCTGTAAATCAGTGTGGTGAAGAAAAAGTTCACCTCGACATCAAGACTTCAAACTTCCATCCAGATTGGACGGAACTTCCATTCTATATTAATGACTGACGTTTATGGTCTGCAAACAATTCATGCGCAGGGAAGGGAATCACTGCTAAACCTAATAAGGTATTATTTTGAAGGGGCAGAACTAAACTGCAGGATGTGAAGGAAGTGGACACAGTCAGTGTGATGAATAAATAGCTGACGAATAAATACCAAACCCAGAAATACACTGGATCTATACTGAGGAGATCAACAGTGTTTTCAAAATGTCCCCTTTGATCAAAGTTGCTATGCTGCTGTTATGACTTTATTGGTGTCAAAGTGCTGGAGAAAGACTTAATGAAGCAAGGCCTATTGTTGAAATAAACTCGATTGCACTGACATCTGAATACCAGGCAAAACTTTAAGGTGTGAATTCCTTAAGCTTCTAGTAGGGTAGACTCCATGTCATTTCAGAATAGAATGTGTCTAACATTTACATTTAGTCATTTAGCACTTAACACTTTTATCCAAAGTGATTTACAAGAGAGAGCTTTTACAAAGAGCATCAGTCATTGAGCATAGCAACGTGATAGACCCCGAACACAGTGGGTTTTTTAGATTGTGAATTATACATCATGAGAACCAATAAGTGTACATACTAAAGCAAGAAATAAAACAAACAACACTGGCATACCATATGGGGACCAACAAATAGTTCTAAAACACATTAGATTATGTGAAGTGCCATACTATTCCTAAGTGCCATTAAATTCACTAAATAAGTGAGTTTTAAGCCTTCTTTTGAAGGTGAGAAGGCAGTCTGTGCTTCTGATGGACGTGGGGAGTTGATTCCACCATTAGGGAGCCACAGGCAGTGGAAGAGTTTGTGTTTGCTCGGGCGCTCTTGAGGGGGGGTACCACTAGACGGTTGTCAGCAGATGACCGTAGGTGACGGGTGGGGGTATAGGGCTGGAGGAGAGAGTTGATATAGGTTGGGGCAGTTCCGTTTACAGCCCAGAAGGTCAGCAACCAGGGTCTTGAATCTGATGCGGGCCGTAACGGGAAGCCAGTGGAGGGCGATGAGGAGTGGGGTGACATGACAGCGTCTGGGTAGGTTGAAAACCAGACGAGCGGCTGCATTCTGTATCCTCTGAAGGGGACGGATTGCATTTGCAGGAAGGCCGGCTAGTAGCGAGTTGCAGTAATCCAGCTTTGTGAGGACAAGGGCTTGGACTAGCAGTTGGGTGGAATGTTGAGAGGTATTTTCTGATTGTCCTGATGTTGTAGAGGGTGAATCTACATGACCGAGAGACTGCGGCAATGTGAGCTGTGAGGGAGAGCTTGTCGTCCAAGGTGACCCCCCCAGGTTCCTGGCAGAGGATGAAGGGGTCACTGTTGTAGATCCCATAGTGATGGAGAGATCGTGGGTGATTGAGGGTTTGGCAGGGATGATGAGGAGTTCTGTTTTGGTGAGGTTCAGCTGGAGGTGATGTGTGGTCATCCAGGCTGAAATGTCAGAGGCAGGCCTCGATTCCGGTGATGTTCAGGGTAAATTTTTGAAGTGAGGCTTCGGTGTTCAGGCTTTCGTTAGTTTGCTGTGTTCAGTTCTGTGTTCAGCTCAGTGTTGGGTTAATGTACTGCAGCCAGATAATGTCCCTGCCTTATTTCACTTTCTTTGCCACAAGGAATGTGAACAAGCTATTCAATCTGTTTTAGTTCATATCCTGTCATACTGAAGAACCAGGATATATTATTAATGTACCTTTTTAATGAGTTTAGTTTAAGTTAAAACGTTGTCAAATACATGTAATTGATCTGATTGTCTTATAATAGTATGTTGTCTTTAATAACAACTGCATGTGTTGGACTAGCAGCTATTAAACATTAGACTTGGTATCATTACCTTTAGTTCAATAAATGTGTTTAGTGAAGTGAGTCTTCGGTCTTCAGTCCTTTGTTAGTTTGCTGTGTTCAGTAATGCTCCCCCAGTGTTCGGTGAAAGTACTGCAGCCAGATAATGTCGCTGCCTCTGGGCTCTTTCACGTTCTTTCCCAAATGTGAACAAGCTATTCCAACCGTTTTAGTTAATATTTTGCTATATTGGACGGCCAACATACGATACTAATGCCTTTTTATGAGTTTAGACTAAGTTAAAACGTTGACAATTATAAGTTGTAGCTATATTATTAAAGCGTTTAGTTCAGACGCACTGCAATGCATCATGGGAACATGGATTATAGCTACGTTTATTTTTTTAAACGTTGCCACAAGCTTTTATTTTGAAGGTTGTGCATGTTGTAGTAGTGATTATTTGGATTAATCATTTCAAATGCTCATCTTTAAGTCACCTTGCTATTATCAGTTACCATTACTGTGTAGTGTGTCCAGTTAAACCACCTCCCCACGTTGACCGTGTACAACTCATACTTACCTGGCAGGGGAGACACCATGATCATGAAGGTGGTTCACCCAGGGCGAGGCTCAGCCATTGCACTTCGGCTGTGTTGACCTCTGCGAATTTCCCAAATGTGGAAATCTCGACTGCATAATTTGTGGTAGTGGGGGACTGCGTTCGCGCTCTCCCCTGATTTAAATGTAAAAAATAATGGAAGCTGACAGTCTTGAATAAAATGCTTCTCTCCTAATTATCTTATAATAGTATGTTGTTTTTAATAACAACTGCATGTGTTAGACTAGCAGCTATCAAACTTGGTATCATTACCTTTAGTTCAACACGAATGAATGCTTTGCTTTACGTGGGTCAGTTTCTCCATGTGTTCTGTTAGTCACGGTTATGGTGAACTGATAAATGTCGCCACCAGATGGCGCTCTGACTCCGCAGAGGTTTAGTTACGATTATTCCAATGGACACATTTACTGGTTCCTTAATCTCAACATGGGGAATCTATGCTGCTGGGGCCTGTTCTTCGTACGTCGCTAACTCAGTTAGCTGGATTTGATTGTTGACGATTTGGCATTATCTTGGATCGTTTGGTTCTTCGAAGCTCATCCTAGACTTGTCGTCATAGCAACAGGTCCGTATGCTCAAACCTGCTCGGGAGCAGGTTTACTTCATGTAAACAAGATTAGATTGAGGCTTTATAAACGGAGGAGATAGGGAAGTATGTCGCAGCCATACGCGAGCAACCTCTTGCGGAAGGTGGGAGAATAATTCGCAGAGCTTTTCAAATTAATCGGGTATTGCGGGATAAAGTGTAATTGTTGAGAGATACAGTTTTTTTCAGCCTTTTTCTTTGTGGCTGTTATAAATAGACAAACACATCATTTAACAGTGGTTTTTAAAAGGGAGGAAAAATAAGTGGCTTTTTAAAATAAAGACAGTATGAATTAAAGGCTACCATTTTGTAGAATATTCTTGTATTTCACTTTTACATTAATTTGTCTGCTACTTTTTGCCAGCCCACTCTCCTGGCATTTGCAGACTTTGAGGTGTTCCCTGTCGTTTTAAATAACGACTCAAATTCGGCATAACCTTCCATTAAAAGCTCTTGTTCTGATTGGGAGAAAAAGTGGGCACGTTCTTTGGCCATGCTGAACAGCCGATAGCAGCGTTGCTGATCAATGTTTCTACTATCGATACATATCCCCTTTTAAGCCAACACATGATCAGGCAATTATCTAAAATAACTAAATCCAGTGATACTAATCATACACAACAGGTTTGTTCGAAGAACCCAGTTAGCCGGATCACGATTAGCAGGATGAAATCATCTTGGATGTGTCATTTGATCTCGGATGTATTAAGCGACGTACGAAGAACGGGCCCCTGGTCTAAATTTGGCCCGAACACAAACTTCAATTTCGCTACTTCTGAAAGAAAAACTAAAAACAAACAGTTTTTCTCTGTTCTCACAACTGTTAGTGAAACTATTCCCTGTATCTTTACACCTAATTACTCTGCATAACTCATTTGGTGGTATAAATATTGTAATGTTTATTCCGGTGATGTTCAGGGTAAATGTGTTCAGGCCTTCGTTAGTTTGCTGTGTTCAGTTCTGTTTTCACCTCAGTGTTTGGTTAATGTACTGCAGCCAGATAATGTCCCTGCCTTATTTCATGTTCTTTGCCACGATGAATGTGAACAAGCTATTCAATCCCTTTTAGTTCATATCCTGCCATACTGACGGACCAGGATATATTATTAATGTACCTTTTTAATGAGTTTATGTCAAGTTACAACACTGACAAATACATGTAATTAGACTATTACAGTGTTAAATTCAGATTTACTGCAATGCATCATGGGAACACGGAGTATTCCACCGTTTATCTTTTAACTGTTAACCACCAGCTTTTATTTTGAAGGTTTTTCATGTTGTAGTAGTGATTATTTGAAATTCCTCTTTTCAAATGCTCATCTTTAAGTCACCTTGGTATTATCAGTTACCATTACTGTGTAGTGTGTCCAGTTAAACCACCTCCCCATGTTGACCGTGTACAACTCATACTTACCTGGCAGGGGAGACACCATGATCATGAAGGTGGTTCACCCAGGGCGAGGCTCAGCCATTGCACTTCGGCTGTGTTGACCTCTGCGAATTTCCCAAATGTGGAAATCTCGACTGCATAATTTGTGGTAGTGGGGGACTGCGTTCGCGCTCTCCCCTGATTTAAATGTAAAAAAAAAAAAAAAAAAAAAATGGAATCTGACATTCTTGAATAGAATGCTTCTCTCCTCTATCTTATAATAATATGTTGTTTCTAATAACAACTTAATGTGTTAGACTAGCAGCTATTAAAAATTAGACTTGGTATCATTACCCTTAGTTCAACACGAATTAATGCTTTGCTTTACGTGGATGAGTCTCTCCATGTGTTCTGTTAGTCACAGTCATGGTGAACTGATAAATGTCGCCACCAGATGGCACTCTGACTCCGCAGAGGTTTAGTTACGATTATTCCAATGGACACATTTACTGGTTCCTTAATCTCAACATGGGGAATCTATGCTGCTGGTCTAAATTTGGCCCGGACACGAACACAAACTTCTATTTTGCTACTTCTGAAAGAAAAACAAACTGTTTTTCTCTGTTCTCACAACTGTTAGTGAAACTATTCCCTGTATCTTTACACCTAAATACTCTGCATAACTCATTTGGTGGTATAAATATTGTAATGTTTATTCCGGTGATGTTCAGGGTAAATGTGTGAAGTGAGGCTTCTGTGTTCAGTTCTGTGTTCAGGTCAGTGTTGGGTTAATGTACTGCAGCCAGATAATGTCCCTGCCTTATTTCACTTTCTTTGCCACGATGAATGTGAACAAGCTATTCAATCCGTTTTAGTTCATATCCTGTCATACTGACGAACCAGGATATATTATTAATGTACTTTAGAGTTTATATCAAGTTACAACGTTGTCAAATACATGTAATTAGACTAGTATATCCTCCTGACTACCATGAACAAATACTTTCAAATTATTTTTTATTTTTTTAACTTCCCCTATTGTTTGAGAGATAATGAGAATACAGCAAAAAAACGTAAAAAATGTGTTTATTTTACAGATAATGGGCAATAAAATATGTCCATTAGAGTGTACATCAGAATGCCGTACATGGCAAATGAAACTATTCCAAAACTATAAATTCAACATAAAAATTAGTCAAACGTAAGTGTATCCCTATGTTGCAGTGTATGAAAACATAAAAAAGCACCATGACCTCTGAACATCATTCCTGCTGGAACTATGTTATTATTTGTGTTTATTATCTGATATTTAAGAAGGCATTTTCCCTTCTTCGAGACGCAAAGGAACACCTTGCACTTGGTGCACATCACATAGGTCTTGCTGTTGCACCCAGATCTTCGAAACCTTGATGCATGTGGCTCGTCCTGCATCTCTGGGAGATGGATGGCCCCATATTGCCTCAGAGCCACTTTGGCTGTGGCTTCCACTTTTGACGTGGGGGAGTGTAGTCATCGTCAACATCACTCATGATTCCTGCTTGGGCCTGAGTAATGAACTGCTTACCAAGTAGCACTTTGAATTCAAGCAACTTGAGTTGTTTCTTTCACAGAAGCTGGCAGTCAGCCTTGTACTGAAGCCAGGCATTGGTGATTACCAGGTCAATGAAGTGGAAAATGGCGCGTACTGTCCATTTACGAGTGCGAGTGGCCATCCTGTAGAAACTTAGCATCCTGTCAATCAAGTCCACGCCAGCCATGTTGGTATTGTACTCAGCGATTGCCAGTGGTCTTGGCACCTGGACAAACCTTTCGTCTTTCTTGGACCACCTTCGGCGTGTGTCTTCAGGCTCGAGTCCATAGTCAGATGATGCCATGGCCACTGGCTCTCCTGACTCCTCATCCTCAGAGCTCTCTGAACCCTCTGCCTCTGCTTCTTAGATGTCCCCTTTTTGGCATTCGCAGAATGCTTCCACCCAGGCCAGGCTGAGGTGAAGCATCCGCTATACAGTGTGCCGATTGTGGACTTTGTGCACGGACGCGCAGTCACTACTAACGTCAGTTTATGCTTCACTAGACAGACTGCATTTCATTCCTCTAAGAATCTGAGTCATCTAATACCTGAATAAATACTTTGTTGACGGTAAACCGACCTCTTGATATTGTGAGTAACAAAAAAAACACTATTTCGCTCTGCTCTGCTGTCGCTCCGCTCAGCCCTTCTATCATTGATTAGCAGCGTCTAAGCAGAGCTGCATCACTGGTCGGGAGGGGGTTTTACAAACTCGTTTTTCTCAAAAACTTTTCATACAAACATGCCCATAAATTATGATTATATTACAGTAACACATGTCCTCTATCACCTGGTTAAAAGTAAAAACAAGATCCGGCCCCACAGTTATAGCTACAGCCTGTTTTAATCAGCTATGTTGCTAGTCGCAATTCTGCGACTTTGGCGCTTAAAGGGTTAACTGTTAACCACCAGCTTTTATTTTGAAAGTTTTTCATGTTGTAGTAGTGATTGTTTGGATTCCTCTTTTCAAATGCTAATCTTTAAGTCACCTTGGTATTATCAGTTACCATTACTGTGTAGTGTGTCCAGTTAAACCACCTCCCCATGTTGACCGTGTACAACTCATACTTACCTGGCAGGGGAGACACCATGATCATGAAGGTGGTTCACCCAGGGCGAGGCTCAGCCATTGCACTTCGGCTGTGTTGACCTCTGCGAATTTCCCAAATGTGGAAATCTCGACTGCATAATTTGTGGTAGTGGGGGACTGCGTTCGCGCTCTCCCCTGATGATATGTGAAATGATATTACAAACATAAAAGCATCTCGTATACTGTTTCTCCCCAGATCAGCCCAGACTATCGTCAGTGCCTTTGCATGTGTTTGTATTATTTGTTAAACTGGTTAATATTACCCCTAGTTTCACGAATTGATGCTTAGATTGATTTAGATAGTGACTTAGTCTCTGGTTATATGTAAACACGAACCCCATAGATCACTCAACTAGGCAGAAAACGTCATTATATCTGCACCTCGTCCATTTATTGTATATTTAGCAGCCCCTCTCAGCGTGAGAAACAGTTGTGCGTGTGAAATAATTTAAATGTGTGAAGCCTGAGAGTCCTGCATGTTAGATGATCAGGTTACTTTTCAACATGCGTGTTTTTTGTCCTGAAAGTGGAACGGTTGTGAAATGTTGCTTCTATATAAAGTTACCATTACAACTTCCAGTGTTGAGTTAGTTTACGTCTGCAACCTTATTCAAGATTTGACACCGACACGAGCAGAATGTTCACCTTATTGAGGCGACTGTTAAATGCACTCTCCTGTACTCTTTTATCCCAACTGTATTAATAAAACTGCTCCTATATCGATATACCTAAACTACATAAAGTAGCTGATTTAGTGGGATGATGAAGGTAACGATTATTCAAGTAATGTTGTTGATAAATGTGTTTAGTGAAGTGAGTCTTCAGTCCTTTGTTAGTTTGTTGTGTTCAGTAATGCTCCCCCAGTGTTCGGTGAAAGTACTGCAGCCAAATCATGTCGCTGCCTCTGGGCTCTTTCACGTTCTTTCCCAAATGTGAACAAGCTATTCCAACCATTTTAGTTAATATTTTGCTATATTGGACGGCCAACATACGATACTAATGCCTTTTTATGAGTTTAGACTAAGTTAAAACGTTGACAATTATAAGTTGTAGCTATATTATTAAAGCGTTTAGTTCAGACGCACTGCAATGCATCATGGGAACATGGATTATAGCTACGTTTATTTTTTTAAACGTTGCCACAAGCTTTTATTTTGAAGGTTGTGCATGTTGTAGTGGTGATTATTTGGATTAATCATTTCAAATGCTCATCTTTAAATCACCTTGGTATTATCAGTTACCATTACTGTGTAGTGTGTCCAGTTAAACCACCTCCCCACGTTGACCGTGTACAACTCATACTTACCTGGCAGGGGAGACACCATGATCATGAAGGTGGTTCACCCAGGGCGAGGCTCAGCCATTGCACTTCGGCTGTGTTGACCTCTGCGAATTTCCCAAATGTGGAAATCTCGACTGCATAATTTGTGGTAGTGGGGGACTGCGTTCGCGCTCTCCCCTGATTTAAATGTAAAAAATAATGGAAGCTGACAGTCTTGAATAAAATGCTTCTCTCCTAATTACCTTATAATAGTATGTTGTTTCTAATAACAACTGAAATGTGTTAGACTAGCAGCTATTAAACATTAGACTTGGTATCATTACCCTTAGTTTAACACGAATTAATGCTTTGCTTTACGTGGATGAGTCTCTCCATGTGTTCTGTTAGTCACAGTCATGGTGAACTGATAAATGTCGCCACCAGATGGCGCTCTGACTCCGCAGAGGTTTAGTCACGATTATTCCAATGGACACATTTACTGGTTCCTTAATCTCAACATGGGGAATCTATGCTGCTGGGGCCTGTTCTTCGTACGTCGCTAACTCAGTTAGCTGGATTTGATTGTTGACGATTTGGCATTATCTTGGATCGTTTGGTTCTTCGAAGCTCATCCTAGACTTGTCGTCATAGCAACAGGTCCGTATGCTCAAACCTGCTCGGGAGCAGGTTTACTTCATGTAAACAAGATTAGATTGAGGCTTTATAAACGGAGGAGATAGGGAAGTATGTCGCAGCCATACGCGAGCAACCTCTTGCGGAAGGTGGGAGAATAATTCGCAGAGCTTTTCAAATTAATCGGGTATTGCGGGATAAAGTGTAATTGTTGAGAGATACCGTTTTTTTCAGCCTTTTTCTTTGTGGCTGTTATAAATAGACAAACACATCATTTAACAGTGGTTTTTAAAAGGGAGGAAAAATAAGTGGCTTTTTAAAATAAAGACAGTATGAATTAAAGGCTACCATTTTGTAGAATATTCTTGTATTTCACTTTTACATTAATTTGTCTGCTACTTTTTGCCAGCCCACTCTCCTGGCATTTGCAGACTTTGAGGTGTTCCCTGTCGTTTTAAATAACGACTCAAATTCGGCATAACCTTCCATTAAAAGCTCTTGTTCTGATTGGGAGAAAAAGTGGGCACGTTCTTTGGCCATGCTGAACAGCCGATAGCAGCGTTGCTGATCAATGTTTCTACTATCGATACATATCCCCTTTTAAGCCAACACATGATCAGGCAATTATCTAAAATAACTAAATCCAGTGATACTAATCATACACAACAGGTTTGTTCGAAGAACCCAGTTAGCCGGATCACGATTAGCAGGATGAAATCATCTTGGATGTGTCATTTGATCTCGGATGTATTAAGCGACGTACGAAGAACGGGCCCCTGGTCTAAATTTGGCCCGAACACAAACTTCTATTTCGCTACTTCTGAAAGAAAAACTAAAAACAAACAGTTTTTCTCTGTTCTCACAACTGTTAGTGAAACTATTCCCTGTATCTTTACACCTAATTACTCTGCATAACTCATTTGGTGGTATAAATATTGTAATGTTTATTCCGGTGATGTTCAGGGTAAATGTGTTCAGGCCTTCGTTAGTTTGCTGTGTTCAGTTCTGTTTTCAGCTCAGTGTTGGGTTAATGTACTGCAGCCAGATAATGTCCCTGCCTTATTTCATGTTCTTTGCCACGATGAATGTGAACAAGCTATTCAATCCGTTTTAGTTCATATCCTGCCATACTGACGGACCAGGATATATTATTAATGTATCTTTTTAATGAGTTTATGTCAAGTTACAACACTGACAAATACATGTAATTAGACTATTACAGTGTTTAGTTCAGATTCACTGCAATGCATCATGGGAACACGGAGTATTCCACCGTTTATCTTTTAACTTTTAACCACCAGCTTTTATTTTGAAAGTTTTTCATGTTGTAGTAGTGATTATTTGAAATTCCTCTTTTCAAATGCTCATCTTTAAGTCACCTTGGTATTATCAGTTACCATTACTGTGTAGTGTGTCCAGTTAAACCACCTCCCCACGTTGACCGTGTACAACTCATACTTACCTGGCAGGGGAGACACCATGATCATGAAGGTGGTTCACCCAGGGCGAGGCTCAGCCATTGCACTTCGGCTGTGTTGACCTCTGCGAATTTCCCAAATGTGGAAATCTCGACTGCATAATTTGTGGTAGTGGGGGACTGCGTTCGCGCTCTCCCCTGATTTAAATGTTGAAAGCAATGAATTATGTCTAACCTAGAAGGATTGACAAAGCAGACAATACTGTTATTTTTTTTTAAAGTGAGGTAGTATTAAAAGGTTGAGTGTCTAATTCATTGTATATATGCAGAAGCTTGACACTTAAACATGTGTTGCCTGTCTCCCTGTCTAATTATACATAGGGATGAAGTGAGGAATTTTAGTTCAGGCTCCACTTAACATGTGCTGCATTGAAAAAAGGCATTTGTGTGAATTTTCATGCATCCTAAGGCTCCACAGGCATCTTATTTACTGAGGGGGAGAGATGGTGTGTATGTGTGTGGGAGAGACTGCCTGTGTTTGGTGTTTGACAGCCTGAGACTTTGTCCAGCTGGAGCTGATAAGAAGCACCCTGCTTGATAAACTTGTCCTCCCTCTCTAGAAAGCAGCCGGCGAACTGAATCACTATCGGCCCTCCTGTCAGAGATGTCTGGTTTCCTTACACAGGGACAACGTCTCCACTCAGATTACATTGTAATGCAACCGAACACTCAAAACACCCTTTTCCGTAGTGTTAACAGATAACAAAACCAGTCACGTTGATTCCACAGTTTATTTGCAACGCAACATAAATGATCACCGTGTTCAATTTAATGTCTGATTTTTACACCGTTACGAATACAAGATATTTAAACACCCGAAAATGAAAGGCCTTTAACAATGTGTTAAGTGTTTAATTAAATGTCATGCAGCTGTAGTCTAAGAGTCAGTTTTATTAATATTAAAATGTATTAATATATTTCTCTTTGTTCCACAGTACACTCACTAGGGAAGTCTGCTGTGCAGGTAAGATGCGTTTGTAAAAGTGACTGAAATCTTCCTCTCCTCTCTGTGGTGGACTTAACTTGATAGTTTTTTTTTGTGTCTTCATTTATATGAGTGAAAGTATGTTTCTTGTGCTAAAATGTGTGTCGCTAATAGAACTGATACGTCAAGGGGCTCGTACAGATTCAGATAATGTGTCGAGAGGTAAATAATCAGACACATGTTGGTGTGTCTGTTACCACCATCCTGTCCCTGCTCTCCCTTCTTGTCTCATTGTTCCTATTTGCACAATCTTCCTCTTGTTTTCCTATCTTTCCAGTCTCCCCCCGTCCCCCTCACCTTACACCCACACCTTGCCCTTCCCTCCCCCGGATCCCCCTTGCCCCCCGCAGCAGCCCCCTCCCAGGCCCCGGTGCTGGGTGGCAGGCAGGTTCTTGTACACGGCGCGGCTGTAGGGGATGAAGCAGAGGCCCAGCTGGAGGTGGCGGGCCAGGCGGCAGTAGGCGGCCAGGGCCAGAACCAGCAGGGGGGTGACCAGGAGGAAGCCCACCACCAGCAGGGCCACGCAGCCTCCGTCGCTCAGCAGGTCTGAACAGTACGGGGAGGACCCTTGGGGCCGCACCTGGAGGGGGAGACGAGCGGGGAGGTGGGGGGAGTGAGGTAGACAAAAGATGAAGGCGTTTCAAATCATCATCATTACCGATTTCTGCAGGCCTGAATAAGAGGGGGAGTTGTGGAGGAGGAGAGACCCAGGAAGAGGCCTACTGAGGGTGGGTAAACCCTAACGTATAAACTATGTCCATGTTTACTTAAACTGATAGACGTCTCACTCAGGGCTTTCGTGAGAAAGCAGGTTAGGCATTCCTAGCTGTGGAGGACTGGGATTTGGGTTAGCTGGGCTGGGATTTGTAGCAGCTCTGTGTCTCAGTGGGAGTGGACAGCTGTGTCATGTTTAGAAAAGGACACTTTAACCAGGCTCCTCTGTGTTCACCTCTGATGGGGCCGTCATCGAACCAGACAGCAGAGGAGTTTGAATTCCTGGATGTCAGGCAGAAGGCCTGATCTGTGTGATGGTGGAACGCTTGGAGCAAATGCAAAGCACTCTCTCTCTCTCTCTCTCTCTCTCTCTCTCCTTTCCCCCCCATCTCGCGCTTTCTTTTCTCCCCCCATCTCGCTCTTTCTTTTCTTTCATTTTCTCCCTCTTTTAAAGTCCTAGCTAATCCTCCCATAATCTTCTGTCACATGGGGTCCTAATTGGGCAGAGAAAAGAGGAGGGAGAGAGGGGAAGGAGCAGCCATTTTCTGAGCCTATCCATTAGTGAGGTTGGCCAGTGGTGCAGTCACCCTGTCACCCATTTACACTCCCTGACCCACTATGACCTGTTGGGTGAACAGGGTCGAGGAGACTCACTCTGGTCCAACGAGAATAAATGCGTGCGTTTTAAATGTACATGTTTATCTTCCATTGTCTTGACACAGTCATCTCATTTAACTCTTTGACGGTTGTGTTTGTTCCCTAGTCTTTTTAAAAGTTCTCAGCATTGACTTCAACCTATGCATGACTTCTGACAGCTCTTCTCTAAGTCTCTCTCTCTTTCTCTCCCTGATCTGAGAGGAACCCAGCCTCAGCTGATTATCTAACTAAGCACAGGACTGCCGGGGCCAAACGCAGCTCTAATCTGCAGACAAACTATTCCAAACTCGCGGCCGCAAGTTTCACTTTGGGGAAATGTATCCTTTCTCAACCATCTCCATCACTGCTGGTGTCAGATCTCACTGTCCTCCCACTCTGCTTTGTAACACACACTGTCTTCAAACTGTCTCCCCACAGCACACACACACACACACACAGGTGTCTACTCCTCCACACATCTTAAGTGTTTAACAGTTGAATCACGAGTCTCACATGCAACCCACAGCCCTGGAATGTTCTGAAGCAAGTGTGTAACCATGTCAAGTCATGTGACAGCCTTTACCGTAGAGTGGCAGAGGAACCCGAACATCACCATGACGATGGCGGGGGTGAGGATAAGGCCGAACACCAGTCCTGCCAGGCAGGCGTTGATGGTGGCGATGACGAGGTTCTGGGCGGTGACCAGCACGGAGCACGCCCAGCAGTCCAGCGAGCCTCGCAGCTCCAGGGGGGCGTCGCTCGCCCCGCCCGCGCTCTCCGCCGCCGAGTACGGGGGCGGGACCACCACGCCGGACTGGAGGGTCCCCACCTGGGCGGTGGAGGCCAGGGAGTTGGAGTGCTGGTGGTGGGCATGGTGGTGATGGTGGTGGTGGTGGGACAGCTCTTCAGACAGGTCAAGAGCCTGGTGGTGAGCTCCCTTCTCCAGAGTGCCACTCAAACTCATCATGGACTGGAGGGAGGAGGAGGGAGGAAGAAGAGGAAGGAGGAGTAAGGAGGGGGAGAGATGGAGTCAACAAGTGAGTCTAATATATCTCCATGCAGTTTGACATTGCTGTTGTAACGTGCTGTTCCTCATTGTAAAACACGTCTTCCTCTCCTGTTACAGAGTCCGCGAATCACAGTTCACACATGGGTCGCAAGGCCTTATCGCTGTTGCAACAGGAAGCCAGCCGGCTTGTGATGCTGGCCTATCAGAGCGCAGGGATGATGGTTATCTTGACAGCTGACAGGTCCGAAGGGAAGGGGCTTAATTACCATGCAAGCATGCAGCCGAGGATGATGATGGAGGAGGATAAGATGGAGAGAGATGAAGGTGAGAAGGCTGCTTCAAAGGATGTGTGTGTGTGTGTTAGGGAAGAACGTGGGTGTGTGTTTTTGGGGAATGGGCAATGTGAACACTGAGTTTTGTGACCAGCAGTCTGTTATTTAATTCCCAGTGAAGTACTCAAGGTGGTTGTCCACATCTTCAGTGTCGACTATCTTACATTTACATTTAGTCATTCAGCAGATGCTCTTATCCAGAGCGACTTACAGCAAGTACAGTGACATTCTCCCCTGAGGCAAGTAGGGTGAAGTGCCTTGCCCAAGGACACAACATTATGTTGACACAGCTGTGGTTCGAAATCAGGGACCTTCTGATTACTAAACTAACAGACTGTGCCTCATGACTCCCTATGAGCTTGTAGTGTCATTGGCTAACAGAGACGTAAACACAGCTGTTAATCTGTCATCTTCCTCCCAGATCCAGAATCCCTTCAGGCCTCCTCGTGCGTGAGACAGGATACTACCACCCCCCTCCCCCAGCAAGCGACGCGTTGCCCCTGCCGTCCTGAGGACAATAGCCCCAGAGAGGTCAGCTGCCTCACCACCCCACCCCCCTCTCCGCAGACCTCCAGCTCACACTAGTCACCCATCTCATCAGCCCCAGGATCATCCATCTCTTCTGGGCTGGAAGGGTAAGTTCAGGCCCTCCACGAAGACCCATCATGTCTGTCCACACTCCAACCCCTACAACTGTTAGACAATCCATCCCAAGATGCAGGTCAAGTGTACTAAGAACTGTTGAAACTATGGGTGGGTGGTCCTCCATCCTAAGGGTTTAGGATTTACTTTGGGGGGGGGGGGGGGGGGGGCAACAGATTTGCTGACAAAACCCAATATCTTCTCTGTCGCCCTTTTTGAAGTAAAAGTTCTAAATTTGCAGTATAGGCTCATTTTGGGTGGGACACACCCAGCATTTTCTAATTCGGTTTCTACGCCATTGTTTTTGAAAAATGTTGTTTCGGGATGTAATGTCAGGGGGGTCAGGACTGGTAACCGGCGGAAACGTATTGCGCCACTCGCTTGAAATATACATGCGATCGCTCCACTCATTCAACACACTGTACTGCTGATTCTGGAAATAACACACCGTGTCTTTGTTACCGTAACAACCCGTTTGTTTTTGTCTCATGAAAAAGTTGACAGACATACTTTTTATAAATATTTATATTAATTTACTAATTCACTTTTTCTTATAAAGGATAAGAAAAGATAATTAAATAACAGTGGGGGCTACTGTGAAATACCTCAAGTCTCTGGTACAGTCCTGACTGAACATGATTAGTTTACTGAACACTAGTGAGACTCGACATCTCTCAGTTCACATGGTTCTATTCCGAGTTCTATTGTTCTATAATTCTTTTGTCTGCTTGGGACAGACAGCTGCAGATATTCACCAGCGGTCTAAAACTTAAGTCGTTGGGTACAAAAAGCAAACCAGCCGATCAGCCTGTCTTAAGTAAGATTTTAGAGTATTGGCACATGTACAGAAACCTAACTTGTTGAACTGTGTGTGTGTGTGTGGTTTCACTCACAGTGATGTAGAGCCTGGTAGATCTAGCTCTGGTTCTTCTCCCTGGTTCGGTTCTTGCACCTCTCTCTTGGTCTGGGGGATGAGAACCCACACTCTCCTGTCCAGATGAACGTTCTTGATCTCTGCTGTGGTTTTCTCCGCGTTCCTCTCAGGACTTGCAAGGAACCGCTCTCGCCTGTGTCTTAGGATCTGGTGGTTCTCTCTTCTCTTATCTAGTGGTGGTATGCTGGTATGTCCACCTCCTGCTGGTCTCTCTCTGGTTCGTTGTGGCTCTTCCCCCACCAGATAGTGGTGAGAGCTTCCCTCGTGCGCTCTTGGTAACGTGGTGCTGGTGACCCTCTCTCTTTAGGACTGCCCCACACCTTTTTAAACTCTTAAACTCCTCTTGCCCCTCCTCTGTCTGATATGAGTCTCTTAAGAATTATAGATGCCCCCCACTCTCTCTCTCTCTCTCTCATCCCCCCCACTTTCTCTACACCACCCTCCCACATCCCCCCGATGCACGCTTCCCTTAACATGTCCAGCATTACTATTACACCCCCCCCCTCCCCCTCTATGTCAGTTGGAGCTCAGTATTAGGGGGCCATGTAAAGGCAGCTGGCCTGATAACTAGACATGCAGGGAAAGGCATGGGGGGGTGCGGGGGAGGGGAGGACAGGAAAGACCAGCGTCTGTGTGCATCTGAGAAGCTGTAGAATTGAACCGATCGTGTGTGGTGACCAAAGAGAGAGATGAAGAGCGAGACAGAAGTGATAAGAGGCTGGTAGATAAGGGTGAGGAGGAGGAGATCACAGGAGAGCTATAATCAGTGATTTCAGACCAGATTGTAAAGTTTTCTTTTCATTTCTCTCCTCTTCTTTGAGGTGGGTGTATTTGTTTACCTATAGACCTCCGCTGGGTATATACTCCCCGACGTGCCCACCGGACAGGGGGGGCGGGGGTCCTGGGTGGAGCAGTGGGAGACAAAAAGCTGCATCAGTTATATAACTTATCACCAACTTCGTATGATGTTCAGAAGTTTGTATGTATAAATGTCTGATTACAGTGGAGAGGTTTGTAGTGGTTAGGTAGGATGACTGCAGGGAGGGAGGGGGGGTGGGTGTGTTGGCCAAGTGGACAAATAAGCAAAAGACAAAATAGACTGACTAAAGTCAATTGTGGTGGAATTGCGTAACCAAGCTTGAAACCAACCACTCATCCATGTAAATGTCCAACTGGTTTGCGTTATGTTGTGTACACGTGGCACATATTTTAGGCCTTCTTAACAAACACTTGGTTTCTGTAGGCCTGGAATTGTGGTCAGATGGATCGTTCATGAGACAAATACAAGACAGATGAGACAAATATAACTGTCTGTGCTTTGTGTTTTTTCTTTTTCTTTCAACCGCACGTTTATTCATGATTGGAACAACTGCCTCTCATTCCACCCACATTAGTCATCGCTTGACTGTGGCAGTCGATGTGGAAGGAGGACTTCCTGTCCTGAAAGGAAGCAGGATATCCGCATGTCTCTCCCGTCCATCTCTCCCCTCTCACCCTTCTTGACCTCTTGACCCCAGGACATGACAGCGATTTGACGTTTTGCCATAGCCTACTGGGAACAGATGACCTGTTATACTATATAATAATACTAAAATATCCAAATGGTTGGTGGCAGTCAAATTCAAAAAGAGCGTTACACTAACCCCTTTTGTACTTTCGTAGTTTTGTCAGCAAATCTGTCCCTCCCCAATGTTAAAGTCAACCCTACAGCCATGTTTCTGAAACGTAGTTGATATAATGCCAGTGGTATTCCCCAGAAAGGGGACATTTGTTTGGGCTTCCATGTTCTCTTACTAATTACTAAAGTTACGTTGACAGTAGAAGTGTTGGGTTTATCAAAAGCGTTTATTAATAGTCATAGTAATGTCACACAAATTCACAAAGTGTTTAAGACAAGTCTGGCTCAGTTGGTTGTGTGTATGAGTGTGAATTCTCTAAAACAGTGCAGTTTTAAGTACATGACAACAAAGAGAAGGAGGAAAGGAAAGGTATATTGCAAGAGGAAAAATAGAATTTTCATCTTAGGAAAGGAGACAGGAGTTTGTTCAAAGAACAGTTAGCACCATCTATCCCATAATCAATATCCATCAGATTATATCTAAAAAATAAAATAAACAAACATTTAAATCATTTCAAATCTAAAAGCACCTACAGATAAACACAAACGTAACTACACTTTCTGTATCTTCAAGAAATTGTAATTATGTTTTTTGTTTGTTTTTATTTTATACAAAAAAAGAAGAAAAAAAACATAATTACAGATACAGCATTCTGTTAGTCATTACTACGTCTTGTGTGTTTCTAACATCTACAGGAAAAGTGAAGTTATATTTATTAAAGATATCATTTATATATATACCTGGAGGGGTGAGAGACCAGGATGGGAGAGGTAAGCACCAGTGAAACAGCAGCCCCCCCATATTAAAACCCCTCCCCCTCCTCAACTGTCAAAATTCGAAAAACAGAATCATCATAGAAAACTTTTCAAACTTGTACAACCCTATTAAAAAAGGGGATAGCATTGATATCCAATAAATAGAAAACAAGAACCATTTAAATAAAACCAAAACATTTACACGTAAGATCCAGAAAACTTATAAATCTGTATTTAGCAAAACAATCGCAAGTATAACGACGTATGAAAATGTATGGAACTGAACACGAGACCAAATGTAGTCTTAGGGAGGCGTGACGCTTTTTCTCCAGAAGAAATAATATAATTCATTTGTAAAAAGTAAAAAAAAAAAGAACTAGATTTACAACACATACAAGATTCGGAAAGACAAAATTAAAATTAAAAACAAGTCTTTTTAAACCCGTATGTTTTGAAGCATTCCAAACAATTGTATTTAAAAAAATTCTTAATGCTTTAGAAAAATGTTCATATCTCTATTATTAGTATTTTTCATTTCATCTCTAAATACAAGTCACAAGGCCAATGCGGTATATAGCTAGGCGGATCTAGTTTAGAAAACAAAAACAATAAATTATCGAGGAAAAACATCACCCCACATAAAATACAAACAGCAATGTACAAATTTCAGTATTCTCAAGATGACAAAAAACCTAATTTAAACAAAATTCAGAAACAATAACATGCCGTTGAAACTACCGACTCCCTATGTTTCATTTGTTCAACGGCAGCACCAACTGCTCTACGTCTTCAAGTCCTCCATAACCAGTTATCTGGTCTCATGAGCACCATTCAGAGTAAACTGGCATTTGATTGGTGGCATTTCTTTTTTTTATGCTTTGCTTTGTAAACAGTAATGAGGAAACTCGTTTTCAATTGGCTGTAATTGCAAGTATTAGCAGTAGTTGTAAGTAGTAGTATTAAAAAGTTCAAAATTAAAAACTACAAATAAAAACACAGCAACGGAAGCAAAATGAAAATCCCCAAAGTAAGAATGTGTTTGTCCTGGCTGGCAGGAGTTTTGGTTATGGCTGAGAGGAACTGGACGTGGAGATCTCTCACCTTGAAGCGGAGGGGGGCGCCTACAGGAAGGAAGATGGAACAGCAGTTCAAAATGTGAGTTGAAACACCAGTCAGATTCCTCTCTCCACCATCTAACAGAACACATAAGTCACATGTCTTACAGGTAAGGTTTCAGAAATAATTTGGTACAAAACCTAACCCTTGCTTGTGCATCAATAAATTTGCAGTTTACAGGATACAGTACTTTTATTTGTTAAACAAATGCTTGGCCCTGTAAAAATGGTTTGTTCTTTGGTTTTAATATATAATAGAGTATTTAATTGTATAATAATGTCAAAAAACATTATTATCACTTTTTGGAACGTAACCCCCGTGAAAAACGAGGGTTCACTGTACAACAACCAGTCAAAAGGTTGGACACATTGTCCCATGAAGTATTTTAGTGTGTGTTCCCCACCATGTTGAAGCTGTCGTAGGTAGCCATGAGCTCCTCCATACGGTACTGCTCCAGCACCACCACGTTGGCCAGACTGGGGCTGCGCTGGCGGGCACAGTCCTCACAGTGCACCACGTAGGTCTTCCTGCTTCCGCTCTCACTGGTTACAAACAGCAGGTTGAACACCTCCACCTGGGGGTCGCCACGGAAACAGAACCACAGGTTTGGAACGGCACTCTCATGGGAGGATTTATTGTACTCTATTTATTTTATTTTTTTACGAATAGTGAAAAGTTGCTGTTTTATATGTCAACACAGTTTTAAAAAGCAGAATTAATGTTGTGTAGCTTTGGTATTCGGACCAGAATCCCCCCCCAACAAATGAACTTTGAACTCACGTCACACTCATTGCAGTAGTAGGCAGGTTCGTCCTTCACTCTGCTCTGGTAGGAGATCTTCTTCCCCAAGGCCACCAGCTGGTCCCGTAAGATCTGGATGTGCTTGATGGACTGCAGCAGGCAGTGTCTGGCAGGGGGTAAAGGAATGCATTTCAGTAATTCAGAATACTTTGATTAATATATCTAATGTTATAGTATCATATACTTTTTATATTTTGTTTCACTACTTGTTTCTAGACTTTGTTAAATGTCAGTTAATGATTCATTGTAAGTCGGCTCTAAAGACTTATCTTTTTACCTCAGCTTTTCAGTGATGTGTTGACTTTTACCGTGTACAGTGTCTCTCTTTGTTGAGTTTTTAGCAATTGTCTTGTTTTTTTTACAGCGTATGGTGTGTGTCTATTTATTGCGTTTTTAATATTGCTATGTACTGCACTTTAGTCAACTGTGGATTGGATTGGACATAAAGGCCCAGTCCAAGTAATATAAATGAAACCACTGATTTTAAGTTTATGACTAGGCTTGATCCTTGTCTTTGGAAACTAGGGCCTGATTATCCGAACTCACTTGATCATCTTGTAGGTGTCGGGGTCGGAGACCTTGACGGTGCGCGCTACGTTCCAGGAGACGTGGATCATGGGGACGATGGACTTGACCTTCTTCACCTCGTTCCACTCAAACCGCTCCAGAGCCAGCTGGTACTGGTAGGCTGCAAAAACACACAACCAGTTAGCACACCTTCCTTTACCTGTCCTAAAGTAAAGAGATACATTCAATAGGATCTATTGAGGATCTATTGAGTGATTCTCTCACTTTAAGACAAGGCTTAACCCATGTCTGATAACTGAAGGGCCATTATGTAATAATGAGGTATAATTATTAACAGCTTAAGGGAAACTGTCTTAACAAACCAAAGTTCTAGAATGTTGTGATTAGCTGTCTAGTTCTAGAACATAGTGATGTGAGTAGGAACTCACAGTTGAGCGGCCCCACGTTCCAGGCGATGTTGTTGCACCATCCCACAGCCTGGACCCAGTGGACCGTCCCTGCGTTGATCCAGACCAGGTCCCCGGGCCGCTGGATGAAGCGGTACACAGGGATGTTGGAGCGATACAAGTCCTCCAGAACCGGCCACCAGGACCCGGTCAGATAATCCACTCCATGTCTGGAGAGGAGGAGGAGGAGGAGACTGTTATAAAACACTTCTAGAACACTTGACATCATGCTATTCTTTGTCTGTGTGTTCTATTCATTGATAGTGTGGACAATATTCATTTAAACAAACAGTTTTTAAATCACGTCATTTAGTCCATAACTGCATAATAAAAAGGTTTGGGTAACGTATATTGAGTTCTGACAAACTCACTTTACACAGAAGTCGTTGATGGCCGGCCAGTAGTTCTCATGCACAGAGAACCACTCGCAGTCTCCAGGACCGATGTTGATGTTGACTGAGCAGAAGTTGTTGTTCTCCTGGTGACCTGGAAGAAGAAGAAGAGGAGGAGATCTTCGTCAAACCACTGGCAACATTATAAAACCACCCAACCTGTTCACAGATGGAGAAACTAAAATGATCAGATCTACGCTACCAGTAAATGTTGATTTCCCATTCATTTGAATGGAAGTGTCCAAACTTTTGACCGGTAGTGTCTATTAGATTAGATCTTCAACTTTAATGTCATTACACGGGTAGCATTCCACCAGAAGTGCAAAACAGTTATTACAACAGAATATAATAAATATAAGTATACTCAGAATATACACAGTATGAACAGTCATAGATCAGTCTATGATCTGGATCTACGATAACATCACAAGGCCCAACATGCTGTGCATCTAGCATCACCGCTAACAGATAGCTTTCAAACTCTCCCAGGGGGGAGGATATGATAGGGGGAGGGGGGGGAAGGGAAGAGAAGCGAGAGAGGGAGGGGTCGTACCAGGTGTGCGGCTGCCAGGGACCTTCATGTAGAGCTGGACGGTGTTCATCCCCAGGATGGTGTGGCCGACGTGACTCAGCATGTTGCCACCAGACGCCACCCGCATGAAGGCTGGCAGCTTCTGCAGCTCCTGTAACTGGGGCTTCCACCTGATGGACAGGAAACAGCATCATCATTAAGATCCTCCAATGAAACGAGAGTGAACCAAGATGAGAAGCATAATTAAGTGTTAAGGAATAATCTGCACTCGGGGTCATACCAGGTATGAACAGTATCACTTGGACGTGGACACAGTCAGAGAGGTTGTCTTGGTGAGAGAGATCAGCCACAGGGCAGAGAGATCATCAGTGATCCAAGCTTACCTCTTAGGATCTGACAGGTCGATGTTGGTCCCAAACTTGATGATTTTCCCCACCGATTTCTGATCGGCGCTGGAGGAGAGAAGCACGACTTGATTAATACTGAAAGAAATACTTTGACGCTGCGGTAATGTAGTGAAGGTAATGCGGTAAATTCATGTTGAGGAAGCCCAATTCAACAGAAGGGTGTGTGTGCGCGTGCGTGCATGTGTCCTTCCTCACCTGCCACCTGTAGTCACTCCTTCTTTACACTGCATCTCCAAACTCCCAGGCTGCTTCTTCTCCTTCTCCTCTTCGTCCTCCTCCTCCTCGTCGTCGCTGCCCTTGTCCTCCTGCAGGCTCTCCTGGAAGGAGGAGGCCTGGTACTGGGCGTACTTGGCGATGGTGGTGTGCGAGCGGCTGCTCTCGCAGGGCCACGTCTGGCCCGTGCCGCTGGCGTCCCAGTTCTCGTCGGCCGGCTGCTGCACCTGCGTCCTCACCTCCACGGCGTGCTCCGCGTTGGCGTCCACCAGGGACTTGGTGGAGAACAGGCCCAGGTCTGGAAGGAGAAGGAGGAGGAGGCAGGGGAGGAGTAGAGGGGCAGAGAGAGTTGGGAGAGGAGACACCAGGTTAACAAACACACTAAACTAGACTAGATTAGATGAAACTTTAATGTCATTACACAGGTACAAGTACAGGGTAACTAAATACAGTTAGCATCCAACCAGATGTGCAAAACAGTTATCACCACAGAATATAATAAGTATAAGTATACTCAGAATATACACAGTATGAACAGTATAATCAGAATATACAGGGTATGTACAGATGAAAGTGATTTTAGACAAATGTACAGCATGTCATTAAGGGATCTTGTATGGATAAGCAACTCGCAATACGTTGCGTAGATGACAAAGTAACAAAGTAAGTGTGTGCGTTTGTGTGAACTTACTGAGTCGTAGTGACCCAGCCAGGCCTCTGATGACCGTGACAGGGTTCTTGGGGTCGGTGCAGAACTGCAGCAGCACCGGGGATAAGGCATCTCTTTTACTCTCCAGCTGCAAGGGGAACACAGGTGGTCAGACACACCCAGGATCACACACAGCACTGCAGGTATCACACAGCCATCTTGGGGATAAGTCCTATGCAACGAATGACGGATCTATGGAGGGTTTCAGTTAGATACCTTATGTTACCACTAGAGGGCAGCACATGCCCAATATTTAATAGTATCACTGCTTCTCTGACGTGAACTTACATAGATGCTTGGGGTGGGAGGGTTGAGTTTTTCACGGGGGATGGGCTCCACAGACATGATGGGTTTCACAGAGAAGGCAGGCAGCAGGTAGGACTCTCTGAACTTCCCCTTCACTCTGGCCCCCCTGGAACAAGACAGGTGAGAACAAGACGTATTAGCATAGCCACATGACATAATAATAGCTATATACGTCTACAGGCAAAGTTTAATTGGGTCTTAACTTAAAAATTAAAATATTTGAAACCGTCAAACAGACTATTGCTGTATCATCCCTCAAGCCATCATCTCAAAGGTCCTGGTTAGCACACCAATTGCTAGCTGCTGGTTATTTACTCACTTGCAAGCCCTGATGACCTCACTGGCAGAGTTCCTGATGCTGATCTCCTCCAGAGGGATCCTCTTCTCCTCCACCTCCGAGGCGATAAACGTTTCCCGGTCTCCGCTCTCCACCTTGATCAGGCGGATCTTCAGCTCCTTCGGCGGCCCATCCGTCAACGCTTTGAGCTTCAAGAAGTCGTTGGACCCCAGTGCCGAGCCCGCCGCGTCCGATTGGTCCTTGGCCCGGCCGACTCCACTCTGGGACGCCCACTCCGCATGTTCTCCTTCGCTGGTGGACCCGGACCCTGCGGAGCCAGCGGCGGCCGCCTCCCTCCTCCTCTTCCTCTCTGCGTCAGAGTGAGCCCGCTCCTTTTCCCTGACCTCCTTGCTCTGGAGGTCCAGATCTCCCAGAATCCTCCTGTCCTTCTTCTCCTTATGCCGTTTGCTGGAGCTGGAGTGGGAGGAAGACGAGGAGGAGGAAGAGGAAGAGAAGGAGGACATCTCTTGTTTGTCCCTGTGCTTTTTCTTCCTCTCGGTTCTTTCCTCGTGCTTCTTGCTGCTGTGACTGCTGTTGGTACTGCCGTGTTTCTTCTTCTTGGCTTTCTCTCGGTCCCTCTCCCTGTCTCGCTCCTTCTCTCTCTCAGGCTTGTGTCTGCCCTCGTGTTTGATCTGGGTCTTGGTCTGGTCCGAGAGGTTCCTGCTGGGCAGGGATTGGCTGTTGAGGAACACCTCGCAGCTCCGGCCCAGCTCAGCCAGGGACGACTCGGAGATGGTGGTCAGCTTGATCTCCTCCTTAGGTTCCTTCTTGATCGACTCCTTTCCTGAGCTCGTCCTCCTCTCCTTCGCGTCTTCCCTCCAGTCGTCCGGCTCCTCCACCTTTATCTTCCTGCTTTCTGGCCAGCCAGTCGGGGAATGCGGCCGTGACTTAGCAGGCGGGACAACCGAGTTGAAGCTCGGCTGATTGGTCGAGTCGGAGGTTGGGGAGGTGCTCTGCTGTTGTCGGCAGATGTCGGGGCCCAATGAGAGCGAGGAGGAATACTTGACCCCAACCAGCGCAGAAGGGGGAGGCCGTCCGAAGGGCCCTCCTCGGTAGGCGTACTTCTGGCTCTCCAGCACGGACGCTAGCGACTTGAACATGCTGTTGACTCCCGTCTGATGGAGGTGGGGCCTCTGAGGCGGCGGCGGGGAGCAGGATGGCGTCCTCTCCGACTCGTCTTCCTCATCCTCCTCGTCCACCTCGCTCTTCCCTGGCTCGGGGAGTCCGTACAGCTTGGCCAGGTCGCTGTGTCTGTAGTTGGTCCCTGCCGTTCCCGATCCGGCATCCATGTTCTGTTTGGCGCCGAGGGGGAGGAGGGAGGGTTTGGGCCCGCTGTCGTCGTCGTCGTCGTTGAGGGAGGAGGTTCGGCTGCAGGGGGACGCCAGGGAGCCCTGGCGGCTGAGAACGGGAGGGCTGGAGTGGGAGTTGAGCGATCCAAACTCCTCCTGCGCTTGCTGCTTGGGTGCTGGGATGAGGTCAGGGGCGCACAGGTAGCTCTGGATGGTCGGCATGGCGCCAGTCTGGAAAGCGGAGATGACGACATCCCGCGACCTGCCTTGGTCGCTGCTGCAGAGCTCCTCCTCCTTCTTGATGGACTCGTCCAGCATGGCCATGATGTTGGCCAGGCCGTCGGGCAGCAGGGTGGACATATCCGAGGGCTCCTCCTCAAACTGGGCGCTGTCCGAGTCCCCGCTGGAGCTGTTGGTGCTGCTGCCCAGGCTGCCGAGCCCTCCGCTGGGCATGCGCTTCTGGAGGAGACCCCCCGCCGTGTTGGAGGTGGTGCCGTCTCTGGGGAAGGCCTGAAAGAGCTTCGGAGGGCCGAGGGCTCCAGCCTCCGGCCTGCCTCTGTCACATTTGGGTGGTAGGCCTTGCATCGTGGTCTGATGGGGGTTGGAGGAGGAGGAGGAGGAGGGGGCAGGGCTGGAGTAAGAGGGCTGGGTCATTCCTGAGGTACTTTTTGAGGGAAGGTTGGGGACTCCGTTGTTACTCCCCCACATTTCTCTCTGCCTCTGCTTTTCCCTGGCATACTCAGTCTGGGGGGTGAGGGGGGGTGGACGGAGTCTTTCCATGAGGGTTGGGGGAGGCTGGATCCCTGCGGCCTGGACTGAAGGACAAGGGGGCACCCCTCCCCGGCTCAGCCAGGGGTAGGGGGGCGAGCACTGGGTCGAGGGTGGAGGATTGGAGGAGAGGCATGGAGGTTGAGGTGTAGACGACGATGACGGCAAAGTTCTGTTTGACAGGAGCCTCTCCAAACTCTCGATGGCAGTCTCCTCTCTTCCTTTCCTAGTCATCTCCTCCTCCTTCATCTTCCTCTCCATTCTTCTCTTTCGCTCCTCCTCCTTTCTCTCGCACTCCCTTCGTTTCTTCCTCTCCTCTTCCTGTTTCTCCCACTCTCTCCTCTTCTTCTTCTCCTCCTCCTCCTGCCTTTCCCACTCGCGCTTTCTCTTCTCCTCCTCCTCTTGTCTCTCCCACTCCCTCCTTCTCTTCCTCTCCTCTTCCTCCTCCCTCCTCTTCCTCTGCTCCTTCTCTCTCTCCCAGTCTCTTCTCCTCTCCTCTGCCTGCATGTGGCCCTCTAACTCGGCATCCAGTTTATCCAGAGCTTCTTCTATAGATTGGGTGACAGGGGCGGGAGGCTGGGGGGCAGGGTGAGTGTAGCCTTGAAGAGAGGGGCTAGGTTGGGGGCAGAGTCTGGAGAAGGTGGGGTTTGAGGACGGCTGAGTGCTGGAGATGTGCGGGGCAGTTTGATGCACGGGACGATGGTGGGGGGAGCTGGTCACAGCCGGGGCAGGGTTCGGCACCCTGCTGGTGATGACGCTCTCTCCTGTCCTTCCAAGGCCTGATGACGAGGGTGCGGATGGTGTCTGGTAGCGCTCCAGCTCGGATCGTCCATAGTAGGACTTCCCCTGTGTGGATTGGTGGTTACTGGGGAGTTGCGGTGGCCTGGGAGCCTGAGAGGGTGGCTGGCTGGCCGGGCCCAGATGGGCTCCCTGATACCCTGGATGCAGGAGAGCATCCAGGGAGGAGGAGGATGTGGTGGTTTGAGGTCCTCTCCAGGTGCTGCTGCTGTTGACCGATGAGCAGACAGAAGGGGGCGCTGTGGTCACAGTAGATATGGCAGGTAAAGAACTGACACCACTGGAACTGTGGGAGTTGGAGAAACGGTTCACGGAGCAGGAAGGCTGAGAAATGGGTGGGTTCTGGGTGATGACCGGGGTCCGAGTGGAGACCGGGAGGCTGTGAGGAGGGGGGCTCAGGTGTTGATGATGCTGGCTCTGGCTCTGGGAAGGAGCTGATGCCCGGTTCTCCTGATGGTTCTGGTTGTGGTTCTGCTGCCCCTGAGGTACCGTACCAGGGACCCTGTAGTGACCAGACTCCATGTTATGATGGTGGCCTGGCCTGCCCTGGTTCTGGTGTCTCCAGACCTGATGTTGGGCCTGGTTCTGGGCCTGGCTGTGCTGCTGAGGTACTGAAGAGGTGCTGGGAGGAGGGGGGCCCTGCAGCCCTGGGTGGGCCTGGAACTGGGGGTGGCTGTAAGGCACGTTGGTCGGGTTTGCTGGTGAGGGCTGGGGGTGAGGATGGGCGTGTTGAGGGTGTTCTCGGTCCCCTCTGGAAGGGTGAGGAGGGGGCTGGATGCCTGAACGGCCTGCTTGGTTGGGCCCCCTCTGAGGCAGTACGGCCCTAGGCTCCATACGAGGGGGGGCTGAGACTGGCTTGTTGGGGTGGGAGTAAGAGGAAGGGTGGTGTTGGTTGTGAAGGGGTTGATTGAGAGCCTGAGGCTGGAAGGGAGGTTTGTGGGGTGGGGGGGCACCACGCCCCTGCTGGAGGTAACCTCCGGGGGATGAGGTGGGGGACATGGGCGAGGGGGCGGAGGGTTGGGGGGGCTTATAAGTGTAGCCACCGCCCGAGCACGGCTTGCCAGAGTCCTGGAAGAAGACCAAGAAAGTATTAGAACCAGGGAACTCAATATGCTTTCCATTGATAAAACCCAAACCCAATGGTAGAAGACTGAGCTGGTTAATATACATTTACATTTATTCATTTAGCAGCCGCTTTTATCCAAAGCGACTTACAGTAAGTACAGGGACATTTTCCCTGAGGCAAGTAGGGTGAAGTGCCTTGCCCAAGGACACAACCTCACATATCCACAGCCGGGGTTTGAATATAGCCTCTTCTACAAGCACAAAGGGCTTCACATATACCCACATAAACCAACCTAAACCCTGCAAAGGTGACAAGATGTTTGGAGCTGTTGCCTTACGGTTCTGACCTGGAAGTCCAGCGAGGGGTTCTTGCGATCGGGCAGGGGCCAGGGGGCGTTGGCCTTGTGGATGGGGTTCCAGAAGGCAGGTTTGGGAGGGGGGTAGCTGGGCTGCAGGGGGGGCTGGCTGCCACCAGGGAACCTCTGCATCCCTGGATGAGGTACCTGGAGAGGAGAGCAGAGTTAACACATCACAGAAACCATGGACAAAACAAAGTGCTGATTATTCAGCTTCCATAAGAGCACTAACCTGATCCAAGCTCCTCTTCCTCTTGCTGGGGCTGGGGCAATCGTCGCCGGGGCGTGAGGAGGGGTGCAGCGAGGGGGGCGGGGCGTGCTGGATGACCGAGTGCTCCCCCGGAGGCGGGGCTGGCCTCTTGAGCTGGCCCCCCAGCATCTTCCCTGGGTAGCCCCTCTGCTGGCCCTGTGGGTGATGGAGGGGGACACAGGACCAGACATGAGGACGTCTCACTCCAGGTTAGACATGCAGCTGCTTTTTCTCTCTTTCTGACCCTGGTTTCTTTGAAAATGTGGGTTGTTTTAGTCTGGCAAGCTGCATCGACAATGACGCCTCCTTAGTGAAGTTATACTGTGTAAGGGGAGAAGGAAGGGGGGGGGGGGGGAGGGGGCTTACCTGCTGCACCTGAGCCCACATGTCCTCTCCCAGGGAGGGCGGGGCCCTGGGGATATGCTGCTCCTGAGGTCCCCCGTACTGATGGGAGAGAGAAAAGAGAGGGAGGAAGAGAGCGGGAGAGAGAAATAAGATGATTACATCTCTCCTGACAAAAGAACTTCCCTTCTCTCCCCTTCCAATTCCCCCGTCAACCGCGATGTCGTCATCGTGCTCCGCCCCTTCCTCTCACCTTCAGCAGCTGATTTGGTCTGCCGGGGGGGTGGTGGGGGCTAGGGGGAAGTCCAGGGTTGTAGCCGTTGTGCAGGCGAGGCGTGTGGTCACCGGGCAAGGGTCCGGGCCCTGGGGGAGGGTGGGACTCGTACAGCGGCTCCCAGACACGGTGGGGAGGAGGGGGAGGCCTCAGTACCGGCTCTCTCTGGTGACCAGGGTGCATGGCTGGGGACAAATCCAGCTTCTCTCCCCCGCGCGCCTGCATGGGACTGGGCAAGAGACGCACAGAGAGAGGGAGGGTTAAATGACATTACAACTACAAATACCACAGACAAGCACAAAACTCCTGTACGCTGTACTCACCCATTATGATAGTATTTACTGGGGTGGTTCAGCCCACCCATGTGATTGGGTGGAAGGTGTGGAATGAGTTGATGTTGGTTGATAACTGGCGAACACCTGGTAGAGAGAGAGAGAGAAAGAGTGAGAGAAAAAGAGAGAGAGAAAGAGAGAAAGAAAGAAAGAGCGAGAGAGAGAGAGAGAAAGAAAGAGAGTCAACCTGCTAGCCTCCAAAATTCATGTTGATTTAAAAGGGAATTGTCCTTGTTTGAAGAAATCCAAAGATCCCAGTTAAGCTTCTTTTTGAGGATGTGTGCTAACAGGAGAGTGCGGGGGTGGTGGGGGGGGGCGGTTAGCATGTGTGTGGAGGTTGCTGTGGAGACGAGCTTACCTGGCAGGTGGCGCCCAGGTGCGGCCGCCCACGGGAGCCCATGGTCCCCGACTGAGTCCGTCCAGAGGGAAGGAGTCCCGTGTGCCACGGCCACCAAACTGCTCTACCGTGTGATGCATCCAGCCTGGGGGGGCCGGGGGGGGGGTAAGAGCAGTCAGACATCACACACACAGGAAAACGCACACTTCTCTCTTACACACACACACACCAATCAACTGAGTAAGCAGCATTGCACAGAACAACAAATACTGTCATAAGAGACAGCACCATGTCTCACACACACACACACACACACACACACAGCTGGTACTCACCACAGTAGCTGTGTGTGTGTGAAGCCCTCCACTGCAGAACAGAGAAGGCCTCCTCTCCCAACACCGAGCAGGGAGCAGAGTGTCTGCCTGTCTGGCTACAGCACCAAGGAACGACAAGCCTGCTGGCTGGAGAGGAGGAGGAGGAGGAGGGAGTGGGAGGAGAGAGAGAGAGAGAGATGTTGAGTAGAGAAAGAAAGAGGTTGGGAGGAGAGAAGAGATGTGGAAAAGTCAATACATGCCAGTGGGCCTTCATTATACTGTTGAGACGAGGCAGGAGATCAGGGCTAACTGATGGAGGGAGGGAGAGAGAGGGAGACGGATGGAAAGAAACTACAAAGACACCAGATACCACATGATGTAGAAACAGAAACTCTTTATCCTTCTCTACACGGACACAAATCATCCCCCCCCCCCCCGCGTGTGTGAGCCTGCGAGAAAATCTTTTGTTGCATCACAGTTGTAACCATGAGGCTGGTTCGCTGTCTTTGTCTGCTCTGCTGCCGGGGCGCGTCAGAACCCCTAGGGGGCGACGGCGAGCCTAGAGCTGACAAGCAGGATTACTAGCCGAGCACAGATGGCTCCTCAAGGAGTTCACCCATCAGAGGAGAGGATGGAGGTTCCGGTAATCCTCGACAGGGGCCTCCTGATAAGAACACACGGAGGCAGACACTCTACTGGAGACAAGCCAGCTGTGTGTGTGTGTGTGTGTGTGTGTGTGTGGGGGGGTTCAGTCCAAATGTACAGGTTGTGCGTGTGTTAAGCCAATTGTGTATGTGTGTGTGGGCGTATGTGTATTGTGTGTGTGTGGATCCACTGGTTTAATCTCATTACAGCAGGCGTGATGGAGAGGGAGAAGGATCTAGAACAGTCAGTCTGAAGACGGGACGGGAGGACAGATTAAGAGGGGATGTTTTAGAGGAGGGAAGGGGACCGACCGGGTATCACTCACACACACACACACGTACGTGCACACACACACACACATACACACCTTCCCACACATTAAAAAGATCCACACAAAGGATCAGTGGAGAAATACATCAAAAAGGCCGGACAGTCTTACACTTACACACACACTTACACACACACTTACACACACACGCACAAAGAGACTCGATACAAAAGAGACTCCTGCCAAAACCAAACACTCACACACTCACACACACACAGCCGTGATGATCCAGTCTTGCTCAGCAGAATGCTTCCCAGTTGGAGTTCCTAAATTAGCTGTGCTTGTGCGCACAGCCTCCCACACTACCCTCTCTCCATCCACTCTCTACTGTCATCCCTCCCTCTCTCTCTCCGCCTCAGTCTTAAGCCTGCCAGGGGGGAAGGTTTGGGGTGTTCCACTTTTAGATTGTGGAGAGACAGAAATAAACCCTCCTCCGCCTGGTGTGTGTGTGAGCGCGTGGGATTCTGATATGGCATCCAGATGCCACTGGCATGTAAAGATAGCCTCACTAGACCATCATAAACAGCCTCCTCAAAAACGGATGCTGCTCTTTAGACGTTCCCATTGAAGAATGCAGACAGAGATATGCGTTCGCAAACACACACAAACAAACAAACACACACACACACACACAAACAAACACACACACACAACACACAAACGGACAAAGACTAAAACTCTTCTTACCTTAGAGTTTATCACCTTATGAAAATTCACAGTCTTGAGTCTCAACTGCTGTCAGTCATCTCCGGGGCTGCCTTAACCCTGTGAGAGGGAACAGGAGGGGGGAGGAGACAGGGAAGAACTGGTTTAACTTCAAGCAATTACACAGCAGGTCTCAGACATGCAAGGAGGAGTTTCACTTGTCTATGGAATGCTGCTACAAACTGGACTGGGTTCTAGAGATCCATCTTTTCCAAACAGGAAGTTTGAAGAGTTCCATGATTTTTTAAAGGTGTTTTTTTCCTTCCTGTCAAAAGCTCAGTGTCAGTGAGCAGCACCAATCAGTGTGACTCAGGGGCTACTCTGTAGGACACTGGTGGAGGAGAGGAGAGAGACAGAGAGAGTCAGAGAGAGAGAGACAGAGAGAGAGACAGAGAGAGTCAGAGAGAGAGACAGAGAGAGACAGAGAGAGAGTCAGAGAGAGAGAGTCAGAGAGAGAGAGTCAGAGAGAGAGAGAGAGAGACAGAGAGAGTCAGAGAGAGTCAGAGAGAGAGAGACAGAGAGAGAGAGACAGAGAGAGTCAGAGAGAGAGAGACAGAGAGAGAGAGACAGAGAGAGAGAGACAGAGAGAGTCAGAGAGAGAGAGACAGAGAGAGACAGAGAGAGACAGAGAGAGAGACAGAGAGAGACAGAGAGAGTCAGAGAGAGAGAGACAGAGAGAGAGACAGAGAGAGACAGAAAGAGAGTCAGAGAGAGAGAGACAGAGAGAGACAGAGAGAGACAGAGTCGGAGAGTCACCCTGTTTCCCCTCACTAGCTCTTTCCCGAGCCGACACGAAGCCAAGGTGTGGAAAATGGGGGCAGGATGAGAATGTGTGTATGTGGGGGGTGGACTCACACACACACACATACACACACACACACACACACACGAGTGTGCTAGCCTAGAAGCCTCCGTGTTGTGTAAACAACTGCACAGGAAGAGAAGAGTCAAGTCAATGATCACAGGATAAAAAGAGCGAGAGCGAGAGCAAGTTCAGTTCAGTTAAAGTTTACAGAGAGGTTACAAAGAGAGTGTACGTTGCAATTATAATTTTTAAATATATATATTATGTAATATAGATGGTGTGTATGCTGTTGCGTTGCTGGGACCTGACGGTCATTGGTCTATTTCGGTAACCATCCTCAGCGACGGGGTGAAGACGACCTGATCGAGAGACACGATCCGTGTGAAAAACGAACCTCTGAGTCGACACGCGATCGCGATGTGACACCAGCGCCACGCTAACTAAACACGCACGCCGTCTCAGCACGCCGTCTCTGTTACTCTGGGTGCACAGCGCTGTTAGATGCAGTTATCCGAGCTTGTGAAGGCGAGATAGAGGCTGTGTGTGTGTGTGTGTGTATGAGAGAGATGGTACTGTATTTCAGAGTATCCGGGGTGGCTAAGTCAGGGAAACCCCCCTCTCCCCTGCCCGGCGTATGTGAGAGTGAGTCAGCGCTGGAGAAAGGGCTTACCCCAAATGTAGGGCTTAGCCCCTCCCCCATGGGACGCCACTTAAAGTCATGTAAGGTGACAGGGGTGTGTGTGTGTGTGTGTGGGGGGGGGGGGGGGGGGGGAGGGGGTGATGACATCACAGGAATTTCTCAAGAACGCCCAACATCGCGTCATGGCTGCTGGTGGGCGGGCTGTGATCTGAACCAACCAACAGGAAGTCTGTGAGGGAGTTTCACAGTGAAGACAGGAATTGTCGACTACCAGATAATACCGATGCAGCCTGCGGTCGTTATGGAGAAAACCTCCTTCTGATTCCTGTTGATCTATTGATGTTCTGATGAAGACAAGACTGGGGGTAATGAGGGCGATTTGCCACACACAACCGAACATGAACATCACTAACACACTACTCAATGAACTCCCCTAAATACAGCAAATATCACTGCAAGATATTAGATTTATGCAACAATCCTCTTTGTTTCGGTGGGGGTGGGGGGTTGGCGATGTGTGTCACCATGTCAGAATCCCCCCCCACCCCCATCACAGCTGTCCAAGTCAGTGAAATCCCCCTCGCTTCAGACATCAAAGGCCTTTTCCTGTCACCACCCCTGTCGCCCTGGTTACCGCACCATTCTGAGGAGAGGGGGAGGGGAGAGCTCCGTCTGGCTGGGGGAGGGCTGGCTGGGGTTGGGGATTGCCATGACAACCGGCGCTAACCACAACACCAGAGACTAGGATCTTGGGAGAATCTCGATCGCTCGCCCATGCTTCAGTGTTCACTGGAGTCTCACTGATGAACCCAGATGTTTGCTCGTCACCAAGGCAACGCCACGAGGGGGGGCAAAAGAGCGTTGAGGCGGACGAATACAACAAGACGCCTCGAACATGCGGTGACACTAGGGGGCGGGGCTAACGCATACAGTGGAAAACATTTTGACTGTTAAAAAGAAGTCTGAAAGGAGGATTAAGAAGATAGAGAACATGATAGAACGTACAGAATACTGTGCCTGATTAGGGATGACAGATGACAGGGATTTGAACATGGAAAAGATGATGGACAGAACGTTCTGGAATGTCAGGTCTAGGCTATCTCTCTCTATCTCTCTTTCTGCCTCAGTCTCTCCGTCTCTCCATCCCTCCCCATCTGATGCAGTCACTGATAAGGATCTCTTCAAACCACGTCAAACATGCCGCTGGTTGGTTTGCTTGTCTCTAGTATAACATGACGCACCCAGAGAACTGGTGAGGCAAGCAGTGGTGAAGCCCTGGTCCAGTCAGATTAAAGAGAGTGTGTGAGAGAGATAGAGAGAGAGTGTGTGTGTGTGTGAGAGTGTGTAGAGTGGGAGGAGCAGGGTTAGTTCAGGACACAGCTCGCTCTCATTCTTTTCCTGCACTCTGGCCAACTGTTCTCTCCAACTCTCTGGTCCACCTTCCCCCCGAACAACCCCAACCTCAACACATGTACTAGTGTGCGTCTCTGGACCCATTAAAACAAAACTTCTCCTTTTATCGCTCGACTCTGCTGCTGCTATTCTGATCTGCTGGCTGGCAGTAAGAAAGATGTCACTGGAAATGGCAGTTGACGGCAAATTGTCCCATATTTTGACCTATTTTTGTTGTTTCTAACTGCCTTTACACCTGGGCTTGTGATGCCATCGCAGATCGGCGTGTGTGTTTGTGTACGTGTGTGTTACTGTGTGTGCGTGTCTGTTACGTTTTCTGACTCGCAACAAACCGCAAGCTCACACGTGCCGTGTGTGTGTGTGTGACATTGAGAAAAAGCAGAGGGAAGAGGAGGTGTGGCTAAGTGCATACAGAAAGCTGCTGTTGCAGGGACAGGGTCTGACTTCCTGTGGAATAAAAAGGATGTGGGTGAAAAAAGGAAGTGATATTGATCGAAAGACACAAGTCTGAAAGAAATATCTGCTTAAATATGAACGACGGCTGTTCTACAGCGAGCTGCTTTTAAATCTCCAAAATATCTGCTGACCGTGAGGTCACAGGATGAAGAAGGAAGTCCCAGAATATGTAGGGTCTGTCACCTGGCAACCAAGACAGTTTCTCACCAGAAAGCGGAGTGTTGTGCAAGTTCCTCTTCCAGTCAATCGAGCGAGTGCCCGCATCAACACAGACAGTGTGTGTGTGTATGTGTGTTTGTGGACGGGGGACTTCAGAGAAACAGCTATGCGCTGCGTTTACACAAAAGGCAAACCGCCTGAAGCCCTGATCGACTGAATATCAACTTGTGTTATGAATGAATGAATGAATGAATTCTGAATCAGCGTGTATGTTTTTCCACATACTGATGGCACTCAAATCAAAGTCTCTCTCACTTTCCACTGTTCCGCTCAATCAAAACCCTCTTTAGTTTCCCAGAAAGACATGTGTCATATCAGCCATCACCGGTGATGCTGTGTCTTTCTGGGAACGGTAAAACATAAGCAAGAACACGCTACCCCCCCCCCATGCCACGCATTTTCAATGCCCCTTCTCTAGAACCGAGACAGACACGTACCTCTGTCTCTGCTTCAGCCCAAACACTCACAAACCTATAACAGAGAAGAGACTCTGTTCCCTTGACAACAGTTGCTGTGGAGTTGCTTGTGTTGGGAAGTCTGCGTTATTGAGAGATAAAGAGGTGGAAGTTATACAAGGGTCTGATTTTCCATCTTCACCGTTGATCAACAACAGCAGCAGCAGTAACTACATGTAGTTAAGAGAAGAGGAGATCACTAAACACCTGGAACTTCAGAGGAGCATGTCCCTCCCTCCCTCCCTCCTCAGAGCCCAGGAGAGAACAACCTTCTCATCTCTCCAGAGTCCCGGGCTGTACTTCCTTCCCGCCCAGCCCGGGCTTCAAGCTCTTCATCTGAGGATGGTAATTGTGGTCTGGCTGAGGTGGGTGAGGAGTCTGACTCACACCGGCCATCTCTGCTTACAGCAGACCGGTCACTCTGTTCAGATTCAACAACAACAACAACAACAACAACAACAACAACAACGTGGTTGTTTCCTGAATACCTGCATCATACCCTCCCTCCCGCCTCCTCTCTCCTCTAGTTATTCGGATACATTTTCACCTCACTAGGTCCCGCTCCTCCTCCCTGTTCAGCTCAGGCTGTGTTTGCCCCTTCCTCCCTCCCTCCCTCCCTCCACATGAAGGAGGAGGAAAAGCTAGTCACATAGTGACGTGGGGACAAACAGACGGGACAGAAAAAGTGAATTCCTTACTTGTGTGTGTATATGAGTGTGTAGATGTGTGTGTGTGTATACGTGTGTGTGAGTGAGTCACACGTGCCTGTTTTCACTGAGGCGAAAAACAACTCTGAGGTTTTAGATAATCCTTGTATCATAATCTTATTTCAGAGGCCTGTCATTCCAAGAACAGGACCTGAACAACCCAGAAGGCAGTCAAGTGTCGCCGCTCGTGTCGTTAAAAAGATGAAGCATCACACGCAAACTGGAACACCACACATGACTAATCTGTCCACCTCCCTGACCACACTTCCTGTAACTCTCCTTACAGACAAAATACAACTTGAAAACAGAAGCTTCTGGGGGAAAAAGTGGTCAACATCCAAACAGTTCCCTTATATAACCCCGACCGTGACTTTGTCTCGCACACACACACACACACTTACTCACGATACAGAGGCATTCAAGTTGTGAACGTAAGAACGGGAAAACCTAAACAATATGAGGTTGTGTCACACAGACACACACACCAGTTTCATCATCTCTCACAAAAGGCTGTGTGGGTGTTTGATGACTCGAGCTTAAACCAGCCCACTGACACACATTACTCACACACCCTTTCCCTTACACCACACTTTCACACGCATTCTTTACACACACAAGCCACACCTGTCCCTATAGTCCATCATTTCCCCCCCCCCCCCCCCCCCCCACATGCAGCACCTGTCCACCGGGCCAACAACAACTTATCAGAACACATGTCATCAAAAGACCCCATCTGTAACACCTTTGTCAGGTCTCCACACACCAGACAGAAGGTAATCGTTCATCATCTCAATATTTCCTATCATTCCTATTTTTTCTTCTCAATACTATGACTCAATTAGAACATTGTTTGAGCCAGTAAACTGACTCACTCTCACTAACCCCCACATAACACACACACAAAAGGTGGCGTACTGCTTTAATAGAACTCTCCGTGATCGTCATCGTAGTAAGACTGGGCGGTGATTGTTCATTCACTCTGGAATCACGGGACTACGGGGGGGGGGGCGGGTGATTCAAGAGTCTGGATTCAGACCCACACGAACACCGTATGAGAGCTCTAGTGGAACCTTTCGTCCCCAGTTTAAAGCTGCTCCGACTTACAACACCGACCATCAAAGGGCGGAACAAACACGACCCTCGTTTCCATGTCCATCATCACACTGATGGATCGGAAGTGGATGATCAAAGGGACCCCATGCCAGCACGCGCCCGTAGAAAGAGGACGTTTACAGGCCTCGTCATAAAATGCACGAGACTGAGGGCGAGCTCGTTTTTAAAGGGTTTTTATTCCCTCCCCGCCCCCCTTCTCCCCTTGACTTCTCATGCATACCATGAACGTACGTGATACCACAACACTTGGGAGTTAAAAGCCCCCCTTCATTACGGCAATTTCCCTTCTCCGTCGGGCGAGACGAAGCGCCATTCTCAGAGGAGATTTCCAACCATAATATGAGCTTCCCCAAAACTGGATCGACAACCCAACCCAGGCACCCCTCCCCCCCTCGGGTGGAGAGGTAGGGCGATGCAAATGACTTCCTTTCAATGCGGCCCTTTGTGTACGTAAAAGACTGACTAGGGCAAAATCCATTCACTTTACAAGGAAGCATATAGCCCCATCTCGGCCCCCTGTCCATCCATCCTAGACCCCCCCCCCCCCCCCCTACCCACTCCCTCACACAATGGCGTGGGGATCTTCCCTTACTTAAACGTTTCTTAAAACTGTCTTTCCTTCTCTATCCAGCCACCAAAACTCACGAAACACGTGCGGTTTCAGTGTTTTGATATTTATTAAACTTTCAAAAAAGGTAGTATAGCCTTAAAGTGTCAAAAACGGGCAAACCAAGTCCTACTCTTTAGATGCATAAAACAACAAGAAAAGCACACGTTTCAAATGATAATCCATTCAAATGAATGTGATGTGTAGGTAGGAATCTTTAGGCACTCAGGCACGCTCGAGCTGCGGGTCGGAGGCGCGAGCTCTTCGATGACTCGCTCGCGCTCCCCCATCGGTCAAGGCTAATAAACATTCAATCGGTAAACTATTCTTCCGCAAAGGTTAAGAACAAGCATTTCCTTATTTTTTTACCCCAGCAAACACGCCGATAAGTGAAAAGAAAGAATGAAAAAAGAAATATCCTAGAGGACGGTTTAGTTAAATAAAGCCTCGCGACTTACCGTAGGGAGAAAACTTTCAGCCAGCGAGATGAACTGTGTAAACACCAAACAACTGCTGGTCTACAGTGACAGCTAACATTAGGCTTTGTGTATGTATATAAACATTTACTGTTAAAGCTATAACAACACAACTGCTGCTCGCCGCTTCTGTATCGTATCTTCTAATGTTCCCACTTCTACAATGACACCAAACGACCCGAGCCCACAACCTACAGTGCAGTAGAGGAGTGCATCTCCGGTGAAGTTCAGTTTACAGCAGTAAAACCTGGCCGGTTGTGTTCCCAGTATCCGTGATCAAGTCGGTACTGCTGTCCCCGCAGCGCGAGGCTGTATTCGTTAAAGTTTCGAGTCTCGAGCCTCTGCAGATAAATTCCAGCGACTCGGTTTCAGGACAGCGTTTCTCCAAACCGGCTCAAATACACAATCCGTCCCGTCTGTCCTACCGTCTCTCACTCGTTAAACTAAATCAACTCGATACCCTGAGAATATATGCCCTGCTTGCATTCGTCGACGAGATATCTTTTTATTATTATTGTTATTATTCCGTTTGTTTGTATGTTCTCTCTTTTTTTACGGTTCTCGTCGTTGTTTTGTGTCCTGGCTGGGATCGAATAGCGCTGAGTTGTGTTTTAAAGGGACACGAGCTCAACCTATGATGCTGTCGCTCCGGCCTCCACGGCCTCCGGCCTCCACTCACTCTCGCACCGCCCTCCGCGGCTCTTTCGCTAGCTGACGTCACCGCACGGCCCCGGAATTCCTGACAGCGCAAACTGGCACCGGATACAAACTCCCAAGCTGCGTCCGCTACCGGAGCTTGTTCACGAGCCTCCGTCTTTTTTCTTTTTTAAGGTGGACTCGTGACCGGCCCACGCGCTGGTCTGCGGGACCGCGTTTCCGACCGACTGCCTATTTTAGGACAAGGAATTATATCCTGACGACATAACGAGGCTATTATTATTACAACCGAGAGAATCACTACAGCACTCGGTCGAAAAAAATAAAAATAAAATAAACAATATATATATATAAAATAGTTTATATATATATATATATTTCTTTCGAAATTTACAGTTACAACAAATAATCAAATACAAACTAAATATCTCCTTTAGTATAAAAACATTAAATACTATTAAGATTTGGAGAGGAGACTTACATTACATGGCACTTACAGTCCATACAGGGACATTCCCTCTGAGGCAAGTAGGGTGAAGTGCTTTGCCAAAGACACAGTCATATTGAAACAGCCAGGGTTTGAACCGGGTAACTTCTAATGTGTCGAAGTTTTGCCCAATTTTTCATTTAGGTGAGATTCAGTGAGAGTAACAGTCTACTGACAACACATCCGACTCCTCTGAAACTCACTACAGCTTGGGTGTGTTCAGTAACCAGAAGGATTACAGTTGATTTTTTTCTTCTTTTAACGTGTTATAGTTCCAAAGACCAGGATTCAATAATGTCAAACAGATGATTTAGCCTAACAGCATGTGTCATGCACTCACAGACACACCAAATAACACAATCCCCATATTTACCAGCTTCATAATACAACACAACACAAGTATCTACAAGTGTAACAAGTATCTACAACAACAGTACTGGAGTGTGTCATGGCAACAACAGAAGAAGACACACACACACACCATGATAGTGATGATCGTGCGATGTTCCCAGACAGTAAATTAGATAGTAAGCGTCCCAAAGAGTTCTTCTCTGGCACAATGAACATACCAGGTGTGTTTCCTCCCAAGAGATTTCTGATACACACCACACACACACACACACACACATACTTTGCTCTGTGTGTGTTTTTGTGTACGTGTGTGTGAGAACGTTGTGGGAGCCATCAGTCAAGAGCAGTAAACTCATGCGCACACACACCACTCTCAGCTCTTACCCATGTGTTACTGTACGTGTGTGGGGGAACATGAAGTGTATGTCTCCCTTCTGAGTTCAATCCCCCCTTCCTGTCCCACTACAGTTAAGAGGGGGCGGGGGGGGCTAGACAATCCCAGTGTGTATTTGCGAAGGGGGAATTGAACAGGGGGCGAATCCGGGAGGAGGGGGGAAGGCTGAAGAAGGAGAAGGGAGTTCAGTTAAGTTCTCACACACAAAGAACAAATATAGCATCTCCCTCATGGGTCTCTGAGACATTCCTGACATTCCGCGCTCCTTACACACATACACACACACACACACACACACACACACACACACACACAGTCAGGCTTTATGCTCAGGGCCACACCAGCCTCAAATGACATGTTGTACTGTGGATCCAGCAACATGCGTCTCTATCAGAAGAAGTAGAAAGGTTTATTGTTCATACAGAAAAAAGCACACACGTGTGTGCAGTGACATCACATCAGAACGCGCACACACGCACGTGCACACACACACACACATCTGCATTAATCCCATCCCACTGTCCATCCTCTAATGGCAGGCAGGAGTCGTGGTCAACCACATCAAAGATGACCAGGGGGTCCAAGTCCAAGTGCTCATTCATGTCATACAAGTAACACTTTTGGGAATCAAACCCAGGACCTTGTAATGTGTAGTAATGTGACGTGTGTGTGTGTGTGTGTAGGAGGAAGAGGCATCACAGTTACAGCACATCTCAGCCTCCGGTACGTGGAACTGTGTGTGGATCAGTGAGCGATAGTGAGTCAGCTAGTGGGTACACAGACGCTGTCAGACTATCTCTCACACACTCACACACACACACACACACACACACACTCACACACACTCACACACTCACACACTCACACACACAGACACACACACACGGCTAAGTTCCCTGCTGGATTGTGTCGAGTGTTACAGAGGTGCGTCTCTACTACAAGACAAGCTAAGCTGAACCTAACCCCTTCAGACAGACAGGCTGAACCTAACCCCTTCAGACAGACAGGCTGAACCTAACCCCTTCAGACAGACAGGCTGAACCTAACCCCTTCAGACAGACAGGCTGAACCTAACCCCTTCAGACAGACAGGCTGAACCTAACCCCTTCAGACAGACAGGCTGAACCTAACTCTTTATACATTAAGCAAAAGTAGGGGATGTGAAGGGTTAAACAAGCCAACACACACACTCCTGACTCAGCATGGACTATACATCCAGTGAGTTGTACTCACCAAGACACAGTGACACATTGTGACACACACAGTGTGTGTGTGTGTGTGTGTGTACAAAGGAGAACTATGGGACTCAGTACCAGTCCAGCACGCCCACTTCCCATCCCTCCTCCCCTGTCTCAGTCTCCCATCTCTTACTCACTCTCCGGTGTTCTGCAGTCTTCCAGAACTTTCCAACACTTCCTCCTCCGTCCAGGGAGACACAAAGCTTGCCAACTTTAGTGGGAGTACACGTGTGTGTGTGAGCGCTAGTTGGTGTGCGTGTGTGTCTGTGTGACAGAAGGTACAGAGGCTTGGAAAGAGAGAGAGAGAGACAGAAGAGAGACAGAGAGAGATAGAGAGATAGATAGAGAGATAGGATAGATAGATAGAGATAGAGAGATAGATAGAGAAAGAGAGAGAAAGAGAAAGAAGAGAGAGAGAGAAAGAGATGAGAGAAAGAGAGAGAGAAAGAGAGAGAGAGAAAGAGAGAGAAAGAGAGAGAAAGAGAAAGAGAAAGAAAGAGAGAAAGAGAGAGAAAGAGAGAGAAAGAGAGAGAGAAAGAGAGAGAGAAAGAGAGAGAGAAAGAGCGAGAGAGAAAGAGAGAGAAAGAGATATATATATATATATAGTATATATATAGAGAGAGAGAGATAGAGATAGACAGAGAGAGCTTACCAGGTGAATGTAGGTATAGAAGTTCCGGTCTGTCTGTATCCTAGCAGCAGGTGAGGGTTAGAGTATCACCATACTTCCTCCTGCACCTCCTCCTGCCAGCACCTGGTTAAACACAAGAGGACCACACGGTCACCACACGGTCTAACACACTCACCACCTCCTCATGCACTCTGGGATAGGGAGGAGAACACACAGACACCCACAGGACCACAACCAACAGAGGATAATGGTGTCAGCAGTTCTAGTTCTAGTAATTGATCAGTATTTTTCTTCCCAGAGAGTCGCCCTTGAGTGTAGGGGGGGTGACCTTTAAGGTGGGGGGGCTGTTCTGGGGGGTTCAACCACGGTCAGACGTTCATGATCGTAGCGTGGTCACGATGCAGTCAATGTGTCATTCTGTGGTTCATAAAAATACAGCGTCAGTCTGTTGTGAAGCTGTGCCATCTGTGTGTGTGTGTGTGTGTGTGTGTGCGGTAAGGAATAGTAGGAGGTGTACAGAGAGCCACCTGTTCCTGGTCACATGACCCTTACAGCAGCACCATGAGTCACTCTGAGCAGGCGGCACACACACACACCAACACATGCATACACACCAACACACACATATACACCAACACCACACATATACACCAACAATCACATATACACGCATACACACAGATATACAACCCCCCCCCCCCCCCCCCCCCCCCCCACCCCCCCCCCCCCTCACGTCTGTCATATCCTCCCTTTCTCCTCCCTCTCTCTAACCTACTGACAGCAGTGCAGTCTGGGACTTGATAACCTCTCAACCTTTTGCGGTCTTTTCCTGCGTTGCTCCTCCAACCTTTTCTTTCTTTCCGTCACAATGCTGCAGGCTGGAGAACGACACACCCACACACATCCATCCTACACACACACAGTGCGCACACACACACACACACACAGGCGCACACACACACACACACACACACACACAGGCGCGCGCGCTGCACGCACACACACCCACCCAACCCACACACATCCATCCTACACACACAGGCACACACACACACACAGGCGCGCGCACACACACGTGCTGAGTTTGTATATATATCCTACATCACAACTGTCCAAGCCACTATATATAAATATGTTGCGTCAACACTAGCCAGGTAAACCTGCCTCTCTGCCAGCAGCAGTCAGGAGGGGTTAGGCTTAGGGCACTTGACCCTTGACCTTATATGGGGGGGGTGGGTCAGAGTTCACCCCTCCCAGGGGGGTCACAGCTGGTCTAGACCTGCAGGACCCAATGGTAAAGGTCGGTGCATTGTGGGTTGTTGAGAGATCGTCAACATTTTTACACTGCGTTTTGTGACACTAAATGTAACAGCCATGAAACACAAACTGTCGAGAGAGGGAGAGAATGGAGAGGAAGAGAGAGAGAGAGAGAGAGAGGGAAGAGAGAGAGAGAGAGGGAGAGAATGGAGAGGAAGAGAGAGAGAGAGAGAGAGCGAGAGAGAGGAGAGAATGGAGAGGAAGAGAGAGAGAGAGTAGAGGAGAGAAGGAGAGATTGAGATAAGGCTGCAAAAAGCAGATGTGATGTGCCTGGTAGAGAGAGAGATGAGGTTGTGTTATCTATGTCTGCAAAGGTTAAACAGTGGGAGGATTTTACACTCTGACATTATCCAGCCTGTCAAATACAACCACAAACACCAGAGAGAGAGAGATAGAAAGAGTGATAGAAAGAGTGATAGAAAGAGAGAGGAAGAGGAGAGAGAAAAAAAACAGAAAAGGAATATGGGTGGGGGAGGGAGAGAGATCAGTGAAGAGACAGAATAAGAAGAAATCAGCGAAGGATATATATGATTTTTTTAACTAAATAAATAAATGCAACAAAAGCGATGTTGGCTTGGGCAAAACTTGGGGGCAGTGTGAGGGCTGAAGCTGTGTGGCTGAGTGACAGCAGGACTGCAGTCCAGGTCTGTACTGTAGCCATGGCTTTGTCTCTGCACAGCAGCTGGAAGACATGCTACACACACACACACACACACACACACACACACACACTTCTCTCTCACAAATACAATGGTAACACACACTCGCACATCTCTCTCTCTCACACACACACTTCTCTTTCTCTCTCACACACACACACACACTCACTTTTCCTCCATGCAGGCTTTGCATCTGTGCCTCCCAGGCTTGCTGCTAATCTGACACCAGCACTGTTCAGAAGAACACACCCTGAACACTGATAACAAACACCCTGAACACACTATCCACAACACTGACCCAACACCCTGAAAACACTATCCACAACACTGACCCAACACCCTGAACACACTATCCACACAGTCACAACACTGACCCAACACCTGAACACACTATCCACACAGTCACAACACTGTCCCAACACGCTGAACACACAATCCACACAGCCACAACACTGACCCAACACCATGAACACACTATCCACACAGCCACAACACTGACCCAACACCCTGAACACACTATCCACACAGCCACAACACTGACCCAACACCCTGAACACACTATCCACAACACTGACCCAACACCCTGAACACACTATCGACAACACTGATACACATACAAGAGAGAGAGTGTGTGTGTGTGTGTGTGTGCACATGTGAGAGCATTGCATGGCGTGAGTACAGGTGTCATGCTTGGGAGCCCAGGGTCCTCAGTCAGAAGTGATTCACAAGACCTCTTCAAGTCAGAACAGCAGACCTCATACCTGCATGATACTAGACAGACACACACACACAGACACACAGACACACACACACAGACACACACACAAACACACACACCGTGTTGTAAATTACAGAGCTAAGTAGCAGTGATTTGACAGCAAATGAATGGTTTGTCTTTCCGCCCGAGATGTTTATCTGTCCGCCCGCCCGTCTGTCTGTCTACCTGTCTGTCTGTCTACCTGTCTGTCTGTCTACCTGTCTGTCTGTCTATCCTGTCTGTCTGTCTATCCTGTCTGTCTACCTGTCTGTCTGTCTATCTCTGTCTGTATGAACTTCCTCTCACAAAGCTGTCTATACCACACTACAGTATAGTTTTATCATAGTAAATATTGTATTTTAAATATAGCATAGTAAATATAGTAGAGTAATACAGCATAATAAATGACAGAACTGAATATCAGAGGTTTATATAATGGTTTATACCGTAGCATTATGTGTTTTTCTATTGGTTATCTCAGT